>VZTH01001502.1:4313-15196 GCA_013397815.1 Aleadryas rufinucha
CAATTTTTTAATTTTTTTATTCTATTTTTTAAATTTTAAATCATTTACTTTAAATTTTTTTTACTTTTTTACTTAATAAATTTACTTACATTTATTAATCAGATGAATTTTCTCACAATCAGCTATTTTTAGCAGTGTTGAAACCCTTCTTTTTCCCCCAAAAAAGCCCTTGGAATCCATCCAACCCTTACCCCACTTATCTGTGGGACATCAGCACTTGGGAGTTTTGCCGTGGAAACGCTGGAATTTTTTGCCCTCGAGCGCTTTTTGAGTGGTTCCCTGCCACAGCTGCTTCCAGATGTTTCCAAATCCCTTTTTCCCCAGGCTCGGGGCAGTTTTTGGACCCTACACTCAGCCCTCGCAGGCGGAATATTGGGATATGTGGACGGCGGTGCGGAATAACGACGGGAATCTCGTTCTGGACAGGTACCTTGGCAGGAATTCCCTGCTCCTGGCTTCCCAGAGCTCAGCCAGGCTCTCCAGAACTTCCAGCTGGGTTTTTTTGGAGTTTGGGATCAAGATTGGGTCCTGAGAAAGGGCTGGGGGGTGATGTCAGAGCAGGGAAATGAAGGTTGGAGCTGGATCCGAGCCTGCTTACAGTTGGGGATGTGGAATCTGGGATCTTTTCTTTGGAATTCAACGGCTTGGAGTTGGGGGTTTGGTAATGACTGGAGCTAAAGCTGTGGCAGATCCCCCCAGAATTATCCCAGGAAAGATTTACCCCTGGATTTGAACCTTCTGGGCCATTCCCAGAAGTCCAAATCTCCAGCTTGGGAGTTTTGTTTTCTCCAGTTTGTGGCTTTTAGAAGGATTTTGGGTTGGTGGTTCCGAGTTCAGTTCCTTGTCTCCCCTTTTCCCTCTCGGAGAACAGAATCACCGAGCCCAGGGATGATGATGATGGTGCTGTTTTCCCATGGGAAATGCAGATCCCACCTGGATCTTACAGCCCTGGGAGCAAATTCCAGCCTGGGGCAGCATCCACTGGATTAAGAAGGAATTTTTCTTCAGTATTTTGCAGTACATAAACCAGAGGAAGAAGCACAGAGAGCGCTGGCTTGGGGCTTTGATGTCTACCTCGGTCCCACGTGAGTAGGAATCCATTCCTTTTCCTCCTTGGGAATTTCTCCCCTCAATTCTTGGCTCCTTCCACTCATCAGCCTCTTGTTATTCTGAGCTCAAATCCAGTTTTTCAGCAGTTGGTTCATGGCTGGTTCTCCAAGCGCTGCTCCAAGGAAGTTGAGGAGCTTTTCAAGCCCAAAAAAGTCATAACCAGGGAAAAGTTTGGGGTTTGGAAGCTGAATTTGACCCCGGGGCAGACCAGTGAAAGCTTCCCAAGCTTTGTGTGAGGAGGGACCACTCCTGCAGGTCACCTTGAGCAGTAATTTAGGGATGTCCTAATTAATGAATCCATTAATTTATGGATAGAAAAGCTCTGCCTGTGCTTCCCTTGCAGTGCACCTCATCTACGGGCCCCTGGACCCTGTGAATCCACACCCAGAGTTTCTCCAGCTCTACAAGTAAGAGAAAAGTGGGAATGTGCAACTGGGGCTTCATTCCAAGGGAGATTTTGCCAGGTTATTCCCTCAATTCCATCCTCATGGAGGCTGTTTTTAATTCCCACTGTGACCTGCACAGCCAAGTGATCCAGTCAGAGCAGTTTGGAAGTTGCTTCCACATTTTAGGCACCAAAATCAGGATTTTCAGTCCATCCCATGATCCATTTTAAAACCACAGAGGGGAGATTTGATACCTGAGGAAGTCTCCTCCTCCAAACTACACCCTGAAGGAAATCCAGCACTTGGAAGTGGGCAGATGGAGCTGCTCCAGGCTTTTTTAATCCCAAAAATGGACAGAATCCTGGCTGTGCCACTGGGATGAGGGTGCAGCAATTCCAGTGTTTAAACCTTGCTCCATTTTTCCACCAGGAAGGTGCTTCCCACCCTGAAGGAAATCCAGCACTTGGAAGTGGGCAGATGGAGCTGCTCCAGGCTTTTTTTATCCCAAAAATGGGCAGAATCCTGGCTGTGCCACTGGGATGAGGGTGCAGCAATTCCAGTGTTTAAAACCTTGCTCCATTTTTCCATCAGGAAGGTGCTTCCCATGTCCACAGTGTCCGTGCTGGATGACCACATCAGCCATTATCCCCAGCTGGAAGATCCCACGGGATTCCTGAATGCTTATCTGAATTTCATCAACTCCTTCTGAGCTGCTGCTGCTCAATTCTCACCCTCTGCTTCCAAATCAGGCTTTGGGGGCAGGAAAAAAACCTTAATTTTCTCTCCCACATCCAGCACTGCACCCAAATCCTCATCCTGGGCTGCCAAACTGAGTTAAATCCTTGGAGCACCGGAAAAATGAGGAAAAAGCAGGATGCTGACAGCTCTTCCAGCCCTGCATTCCTCTTCTTGCCCAGTTAAACTCTGGATTTAGAGAGGCAGGGGTTTAAATTAGCATTAAATCTGTGTTTTTTCCTTCTTTCCTCACCCTGACTTGGGAAGAAACAGCAGATCATCAGCAGGTCCCTCCATCCCCTTTCCCTTCCCAGTTTTCCATATGGGATTTTTCCCAATTTGAAGCCAGGAAAAGGCTGCCCTGAGGTTTGGTTGTTACCTGACATCAGGCTCAGAGAATTGAATCTGCCTCAAGAGATGGAGTTTCATCTCTGTACATTGATTTTTCTGTGTGGAAGAAGAGACAAGTCCCAAAAATATTGCAAATGGGGAGGTTTGGGGTGGGTTTGAATTGTTTCTGTTGGGAATTTCGTAGCATCCCTTTAGGAATAAGGGGTTTTTGCTTCTTGAACAGCCATTCTGGGCTATTTTTTTCTGTACTGGAGCAGACAGAATGAGAACAAAAAAAATTTCTATTTTATTAACAGTAATTCATATGAATTCCACCACTTGAACCAGTGTTTATTTTCTGTTAATAAAAAGCAATTTTGACAAAAATCTGCCATTTTCTCACCCCTCTGCATCTTTAATCTTCCCTGCAAGTGGCCAGAGATGCCATAAGTTAGGTGGGAATGTGTGACAACGAGGGAAGGGATTTGGGAATGGCTCAGTACCAGCCAGCCACTAATGGAACCATCATACAAAATATTCCCAAATGGAGGGATTAAAAACTCCATGCAGAAAGGACAGAGCCAGGAAAAAAAAAAAAAGGGGGGGAATTGCAGGAATTGCTGGAAAATCTCAGCCCACGGAAGCCAGGATGACATCGACGGACGTCTCGTCCTTGCTCCTGACTGTCACCTGCATGGTCACACCGTCCCCCAGTGCCAGCCTGGACCTCACCAGGACGTCACAGCCACCTCTGTACACACCTGGGACAAAGCAACAGCGACAGGTCACTTGGGGACAGGCTCAGGGATGCAGTCCTCATCCAGGAATCCAGTCCTGATCCAAGGATCCAGCCCTGATCCGGGAGACGACAACTGAGGGCAAGACGGGTTTAGTTTTTGGCTCTCCACGTGGGTCATAACTCCATGGAATGCTCCAGGATGGAGGAGAGGGGTTGGAAAGCTGGGAAAGGCCCTGGGAGTGATGGTGGCAGTGGTTGGACAGCCCCAGGTGGGCAAGAGGTTGATGGTACCTGGGTTGTGCCAGCCCCAGTGTGGGGATTGTCCCCTGTGTTGGTCCTGCTGAGGGATTCCCTGGAATTCTGGGGGCAGGAGAGATCTGGAGGGGCTGGAGCGTGTCCAGGGAAGGGTCTGGAGAAGCAGGAATGGCTGAGGGAGCNGGGCAAGGCGGGTTTAGTTTTTGGCTCTCCACGTGTGTCATAACTCCATGGAATGCTCCAGGATGGAGGAGAGGGGTTGGAAAGCTGGGAAAGGCCCTGGGAGTGATGGTGGCAGTGGTTGGACAGCCCCAGGTGGGCAAGAGGTTGATGGTACCTGGGTTGTGCCAGCCCCAGTGTGGGGATTGTCCCCTGTGTTGGTCCTGCTGAGGGATTCCCTGGAATTCTGGGGGCAGGAGAGATCTGGAGGGGCTGGAGCGTGTCCAGGGAAGGGTCTGGAGAAGCAGGAATGGCTGAGGGAGCTGGGAAAGGGGCTGGAGAAGCAGGAATGGCTGAGGGAGCTGGGAAAGGGGCTGGAGAACCAGGAGAGGCTGAGGGAGCTGGGAAAGGGGCTCAGCCTGGAGAAAAGGAGGCTCAGGGGGGACCTTGTGGATCCCCACAAGTCCCTGAAATCTTGGAGCCAGCTGGGAGTTGGGATCTGCTGGCAGGGAACAGGGACAGGAGGAGAGGGAACGGCCTCAGGCTGGGCCAGGGGAGGTTTAGATTGGATTTTTTAGGGAAAATTTCTCCATGGAAAAGGTTGTGAAGCATTGGAACTGTCCAGGGAAGGGGTGGATTCCTCATCCCTGTTTGGATTTAAAATCCCTGGGGACATGGGGCAGTGGTGGCCTTGGCAGAGCTGGGAATGGTTGGACTCGATGACCTCAGAGGGCTTTTCCAACCTCAACAATTCCATGATTCTGGAAGAAGTTGTGGATGCTGCAGGGCAACTCAGGACGTGTCTTTAGCAACAGCAACTTGAGAACAAAATGCTCCCAGAATCACCTTTCTGAGATAAACTCAGGCAAGGAATTGAATTTGTCTGCTCTGGAAGCTCCCAAATCAGAGAATCTCCACCATTCCCACAGGTAGAATTCCCTCATTCCAAGACACACTGAGCACATCCACAACAGAGAGCTCCAAGTTGGCACCAGCTCCATTCAACACACTGGGTCACTTCACCTTTCCACTGAGAAAAAACCCCTTTCCTACAGAGAAAAAACTCCCAAAATAACAGCAGGATCTCCTAAACCATTTCCCTTCATGAAGAAAAATCAGTGGGGCTATGGAAAGCTGGGATTGAGCAGCAGGAACACTTACCAGCCAAGTAGAGGGTGTGAGAATTTTTGTTTTCTGGCACTTTATCTGACCTCTCACAGGGCTGCATGCCCAGGAACTTGATGATGTTATTGACAGCTTCTGCAATTCAGAGATGGAAGGAGGAAATGATTCCAGGTGATTATTTATGACATGAAATAAAAGCCCAATGTGATTGACCACGTGGGTGGTAAATCCATAAATGAGGGATTCTCTCACCGTCCAGGGTTTTAATGGAACTCAGTGCAAAGGTTTCTTCTTTCTCAAAGTCATCTCCCACCTCTTCCCAGGCAGCTGCAAAGTTGGGTTTTAAAACCTTCTGGAGATGATCAGACACTGTCACCTCCAAGTCTTCCAGCTGTGAGAAAAAAGGAAATTTTCAGGCCAGTTCCTGGTTTTAATTCCAGGAGAAGCGTTTAATAAGAGCTTCTAGAAAGAGGGAAAATGGTATTTAGGGTGGTCATCTGTAAACCTTAAAAATATTGACACAAAAAAATCTGTGAGACTGAAGGAGAGCAAGAAAATGAGGCCATCACTTGATGGGTCAAAGCCCTTTACAGCCCCTACTGGGCTCCCATGGAGAGACTCTCTCAGAATCCAGGGAATTCCAGGATGGTTTGGGTGGGAAGGGAATGTAAGGATCATCCAGTGCCACCCCTTTCACTATCCCAGGGTGCTCCAACCTTTCCTTGGACACTTCCAGGGATCCAGGGGCAGCCACAGCTTCTCTGGGAATTCTATTCCAGCCCTTCCCCACCCTCCCAGCCGGGAATTCCTTCCCAATCTCCCCTTTCCCACTGGGAAGCCATTCCCTGTGTCCTGTCCCTCCAGGCCTTGTCCCCAGTCCCTCTGCAGCTCTCCTGGAGCCCCTTTAGGCCCTGGAATGTGCTGGAAGCTCTCCCTGGATCATTCCCTTCTCCAGGTGAACATTCCCTGGCTCCAGAAGGAGCCTTTATTTCCCCCAAAACTTTTTGGGATCTGACTTTTATCCCCATCACTGACCACACAATTAACAAAAATTCTAATGTTTGGGGTGGAAAGATTGGGGCACAATTCCAAAAACAGACACTGGAAGTTATTCCTTCCTCCCTCCCTGTCTGATCCCACAAATCAGGGCACTAATACTTGTGACAGAAATAAGGTTTTGGGGAAGGATCCCAAAACGTCATTTTACAATATTTTGGTGTTTTAGGCACGCCTACCATGGATTGATTTCAGGTTTGAGAGGAAACTTGATCCAATGGCCACATTTATCCCAAATTAGGGGAAAAGGGAACAAATCCAGGACTCACCACATACTCATCCTCATACCCATCCTCTTCTGGCACCCCCGTGTTGGGGTCGCAGTCCCTCACCGTGAACTTCATGGTGCAGCTGAAGGTACAAGTGACTGCAAGAGAGAGAAATGCTGGATAATTGGGGCAGATTCCTCTGCTGGAGCCCTCTCTTCCCAAAAAGAGACTGGAATGTCCATCAGTTTCACCCCAGGAATACAGATGTGATGGGGGCAGAGCACTTTAATGCGATTTTTCCCTTTGATTTGAAAATAAAGACCAAAGGAGGAGCTCAGGAGAGTTCCAGCCACTGATTCCAAATGCTGCCATGAGAAATTCCACAAGGATTTCTGATAAGTGGAATATGATCCAAACCCACAGTTCAGCAAATTCAGATTAATTCTAATCTTGCCTGGTATTAAAATAACTTCCAAATTCACTTCACTGACAAGTCACGTTAAATAACTGCAAACCCAGTGGGGTTTAGTGAAACTAAGGAAAGAAAATGAAGTTTCATGCCCAAAAAAATCTCATTCCTACATTTTGTAGTTGGTTCTCATTCTCTAAACAGAGGAGAAATCAGTCCATTATATAAAGCCTCAAATTAAGAATATTTTTATTCCACCTGCATTTTCCTTTTACTGGTTCTGCTCTTGAACACTACAAAACATCCATGGTTTTAAATGTGCTCCTTTCATGGATTCCAGGCAGTAAATCCAAGTTTCCATTATTAACACCCCATTTTTAATCATCCAGCACCACTGATTATTTCTACCAATTATTCTGCTAAAAACCAACACTTGAGACCCACGACAAAGAAACAGCCAAGAACCAAATCCCACACCTCCAACTCTCGGTGCTCTCCAAAACCTTCATGGGAGGGGGTTTGTAGGGCAGGATTTCTCACCTGCAGTGGGGTCATCCTGGGGGATCCTGACCAGGGTGTAGCACATTCCAGGCTGGTTGTAGGCCAGGCTGGGAGCTGGGATGCAGCAAATCACATCATAAGCATCTGATGGCTCCATCTGCACCGTGACTCTCTCCAGGAGCTGATCGTTCAAGGTGTTCGTGCAATCAAACTGCAGCAGCAAACAGGGAAAAAGACTGGGAAAACACTTCCACATCGAGGTTTTTTCCCCTAAATCAGCTAAAATCCTTCATGGCACACAGCAAATTTGCTGGATTTTGAGTAATTCTGTTAGATCCTGGTGGATGCTGGGGAAAGGGTGGGAATTCCCTCACCTGGAAAACGATGTGGTTTGGGAACACGTGTTTGATGCAGCGAACGAAATATTCTGTCTCTGCTTCTGTGAGCTGCACTGCTTCTGAAGATTTGAACAAAGGGCCCAAACCCTTAAATTCTGGGATGGCTGCCAGTTGTTCTGTGCAGGGAGGAGAAGAAGATCAGCAGTGACAGGCTCTGATCCTGCCATCATCCCAACATTTCCCAGACTCAAGGAATGGTTTGGGTTGGGAGCAATATTAAAAATAATCCAGTTCCACTCCCTGGACATTTTCCACTATCCCAGGGTGCTCCAAACCCTGTTCAGCCTGGCTTTGGACACTTGCAGGGATCCAGGGGCAACCACAGCCTGGAACCTGTGCCAGGGCATTCAGCCAGGAATTCCTTCCCAATATCCCTCCCCAAATCTCCCCTTTCCCAATGGGAAGCCATTCCCTGTGTCCTGTCCCTCCATGCCTTGTCCCAAGTCCCTCTCCAGCTGTTCTGGAGAGCCACTGATCTTCTCTCCTACCTTGAAATATATCCTGGCGTGAAGGAGCCACTTTCTCAGGTTTGCTGGTCACCAGGGCAATCTCTGTGGAGAAAAAAAAGCCAAGACTTTGTGCTCTGCCTCAACTAAACCATGCAAGAGGTTTAAATCTACTAAATCTACTTTAAAGCCACTAAATCTCCACTAAATATTCCTTATATTATATTTCTTATATATTTCACACATTCTGCTGCAAACCTCTGCCAGCCTGGCTGCTCACACACTGAAATATCTTTTGTTTTGGTGTGGAAATACTGAATTGAAAACAGAAAAAAGAAGTCTGAGTTAGGAGGAATAAACCTTAGCCACGAAGAGGCAGCAAAAAAATGCAAGGAGGAGGAGAAGGGAGGAAAAAAAAGGAACCCAAAGCTGGTTGTGCCAAGTCAAGATGCTCCAGAATTGTGCAAGGATGTGGAAGAAAGCCAGAGAAGTGGCTGAGTGCTCCTGGAATGGCTTTTTTTCAAAGGTTGTGATCCATTAAATTCTGATTCTGCACAGACTTGTCCCTGATAACAAGATCAGCACAACAAGAGCAGCCCCAAGGCTTCAAGCCTCACCTCCAGCTTCATTTGAATGAAGCCTGGGTGTTACCTGCTTTCTGTTCAAAGATGGGTGCTGTGGCCAGGGGAACTGTTTTCATGTCAAAGGGTTTCTCTGAAGGCTCCAGAGTGTACTGGTGCAGGGCTTTCTCCATCCCAGGAACAGACACTGTCAACCCTGCAGAGGAAAAAGGCAGAAAAAACTCAGTTTCTAAGAGCTGGAACTGCCACAGGCACTGCCATTGCAGGGCTGAGCCACAGGAAACACAAAACAGGCAAAGGAGGCCAAAAAAGCTGCTCTGAAGATGACACAGAGTTGCCAAGTCTCAACAGTTCACTCCCAATAATCTTAAATTTATTAGTTAAATACTCTGCTCACATGAATTTTCATTACAGCCATAAAATACTTTTATACTCCAGGAGAAAAAAAAAGCTGCTCTGAAGATGACACAGAGTTGCCAAGTCTCAACAGTTCACTCCCAAGAATCTTAAATGTATTAAATACTCTGCTCACACGAATTTTCAATTACAGCACAAAATACTTCTATAATCCACCCTCATCCTCATTTTGGATTGGAAAAGATGGAGCAAAAAGCAAGAAATCTATGCCAAGTGAAGGAAGAATCAAGGAGAAAAGCCCAGCTCACACTCCTGCCTCCATTTCCCATATTTCGCTAAATCTGCCGCTCTCAGCACAAGCACTTGGAAAGGAAATGCTAAAGCCAGAAAAACCATGAGAATTCAGAGCTCTGAGTGCTTTCTTTTCTCTCACTGACCATTAAAAATGTAGGCAGCATTTAGGGCCAGCTGTCTCTGCTGCAGCACATTCAGGTAGAAGGTTGCCCTGTCCCGGACCTCGTCGTCGCTGTCCATCATGCACCTATTTGGGGACAAGGGGACAGGGGTCAGCCAGCTCTGGTCATCAGAGAGCTGAGCTAAAAATGGCACTGCCAAAACTCTGATACAGCAGGGACAGAGCTCCCTCAAGAGATTTTTAAATGATGGAAAAATGTGGTTTTACAACACAGGAGTTGGTTTAATTTTAATTAAAGCATTAACTCCACGCGTCTTAACAAGAGATGTGAACCTGTGGCGTGGGAACACCCAAATCTGGAAATACAAAAGTTATTTTTGAGTAACCTGGATGGGAATTTTCTTGCTTCAAGGGGTGTAAAAAATGCTCACATGCAGAAAAGCTCTGTAGTAGGAGACTGAGTTTTTATATGGGCAGATGTTGATAGGATAAGAGGGAACAGCTTTAAACTAAAAGAGATTGAGGTTGGATACTGGGAAGAAATTCCTGGCTGGGAGGATGGGGAGGCTTTGGCAGCTGTGGCTGCTCCTGGATCCCTGGAAGTGTCCAAGGTCAGGTTGCATGTGGCTTGGAGCCACTTGGGATAGTGGAAGGATTCCAGCATGGCAGGGGTGGAATGAGATGAGCCTTAAGGTCCTTCTAACCCAAACCAGGCAGTGATTCTGTGATTTATGACCCCCTGAGCAATGTTCTCAGACCAAATCACCATCCCATGTTTCCATGACTAATCCAATCTCTCACTTCCATGTCTCCAGCAGTGCTCTGCTCATCCCCAGCCATGCAGGAAAGGTGGGAGAAGCATCTCCCACTCCTCCAACGGGATTGGCAACCTCAGTGCAAGTTCCAGCCTGGTCTGATCTTCCTTCTCAGGCTGCTTCCAAGGAATCAGAGGGTTCTGTGTCACCACAGGCTCAGCACAGCCCCAAACCATCCTCACTCACCTCTGGAGCAGCACCAGGATACTGGGAAGCAGGTTCTCATTCTGTGCCCCAAACTTTGCCAAAGCACTGACAGCAGCTGCAGAGAGAACAGGGAGGTGTCAGAAAGACCCAAGTTCTGCACAAACACATTCTCACAGCCCTGAATTTTCCATTCAGAGCCTTTCACTTCCACACCAGAAACCTTTCAGTGAAATGGAAACACTAAACTATTCCTGTATTTCCAAATGGAAATGATTTTGTGATGAAGATCAGCACAACAGCCCTGCAGTTCTCTATCAGATATTTGTTGAAGATGTGTGGAATATTCCAATTGTTGGCTTTCCTGCCATTTGCAGCAGCTCCCACTGCAGATAAATCAGTTTTCCACACAAGCACCCAGTGGCTCTGCAGGGAGCTCAAACCCCTCAGTGACCACTTGGAGCTGCCTCTCCAAAGGAATCAAATTTCAGCTCGGAGAAAATCCCCACCCAGGAAGAAGAGGAAGCTGTTTCAGGAAGTACAAACTTCAGACATTAAATAGGGAAGTAGAAGTGTCCCTTCCTCATGTATTACACCTTGAATTCCAGCAGACACTCAAAGGGCCTAGAATATATATTTATATATATTTTAAATATATTATTTATGTTCTGAAGGAGGAGGTCAAGATGACCTGAGGAGTTTAAACAACCTCA
>VZTH01001505.1:0-13424 GCA_013397815.1 Aleadryas rufinucha
GCCACCAGTACCACCAGTGCCACGCTCCGGGCCGGGGCACTCAGCAGCTCCCGCACCGGGACCGGCCGGGAGCAGAGCCCGGAGCCATCCCCGCCCCGGGAGCAGAGCCCGGAGCCATCCCCGCCCCGGGAGCAGAGCCCGGAGCCATCCCCGCCCCGGGAGCAGAGCCCGGAGCCATCCCCGCCCCGGGAGCAGAGCCCGGAGCCATCCCCGCCCCGGGAGCAGAGCCCGGAGCCATCCCCGCCCNTGCGCTGCCCGGGAGGATCCCGGCTCTCTGGAGGGGTTTTTCTCCCAGACATTCCTTATATCATTGCAACCGGCCCGTTTTGGTCGGTGCCCAGGGTGGGTTTTGGCCACGATCAGCAGTGTTGTTCGTCTGCTGGGACCTCTCACGTCCCGGTGCTCCGAGGGATGAGGAGTGCTGGTGGGAATCGAGCACTGACCCCAGTTCCCAGGTCTTATATTTAGATAATGAGAAATATTTGCTTGGGATTCGATCCAAGGCCAATAAACATAAACCAAATACTCTCACAGGGTGCGTTTCAGGCCCTGGGCTGGCCAGATGAGCTCTGCAGGCATCTCCTCAACAACTCACTGGAACATCTTGTTTTCTCACAGGGCACTGCGAGCTCTCACAGCTGGGGTTACCTGGTCTGGGAACCTCCCCAGCACCTGCAGCCTCCCGGGCTGTGACATTTCATATCAATTAAATTGTGATGTTAACAATGATTTCACCACTGCTAAATAGCAAACAAAAAGGTTCTGGTTCATGGACTCACAGAATGGTTTGGGCTGGAAGGGACCTTAAAGACCATCTTATTCCAAACTCCCCTGCCGTGGGCAGGGACACCTTCCACTATCCCAGATTGCTCCAAGCCCTGTCCAACCTGGCCTTGAACAATCCAGGGATGGATTTTATGGTCTTCATCCCTGCAACACCCCAAAGGGCCACAGTGACCTTTTCTGGCCACAGCAAACAATCCTGCCAAGGTCTGGTTCATGCTGCTGAGGCAGATGTCTGAAACTCTTCTATTTTAAAAACTCACCCCATTTCAGCCCCAAATACGTTAGAAAAATAAGTTAAATAATCAAGTGATGGATGTATCATGAACTCAACTAATCCTTAAATCTTTCAAAGCAGATAAAGAAAGACTGATCCCAACCCCAGAATACATTTGAAAAGCTCATAATTCAATGTCACAGAGGGGAGTTTGGCAGGGACAGTGGGATTACCCCATTATTCTTCCTGTGTGACTGTCGGATCAGGGCATGGGTGGCCCTGGGTGCCCCTGGGAGGGTCCTGCCCAAGGATGGGGGTCCTGTTCCCACACTGCTGACCCCACAGTGGGGTGCAGGGGGGATTTCAAGCCCAGCTCTTTGCAGCCCAAGGGCACTGAAGGTGTCCCGAGGCCGTTCCTCACAGGGCCCCGTGTTTCCCCCCCTGAACTCTGAGGCTGTACCTGTGATCTCTGCTGCAGCTGCCTTTGGTTTCACCTCCTGCCAGCCCCAGCTCTCTGCTCATCCATAATGAGAGGTGAACCAGCGGTAAGGAATGTTTCTGCGAGCTCCTCAGGGTTTTTCAGACACAAGAGTTTGCTGGTTTGAGTATCAGGGTTTGTATGGGGCAGCATCTTTAGAAACTTAGCTCTCCCAAGAGTTAATCCCCAGCACTTTGCTGTTATGGTGCTGTTCCAGCCCCCAGGTGCCAACCCCGGGCTGGTGGGCACCGGACCCAGAATCTGCCCCCTCCCAGCCCACAGACCCCTCGTGCTCCCTTCAGGTGCTTGTGAACATTCCTGCACTGATACCCACCTGCTCCTTCTCTCCGTTTTATGTCCCTTTCCTTCCACTTACCCCCTTCCTAATTTTTATTGCTGTGACATTCTAATTCATTTCTTATCCAAGCGCATCTGCAAGAGCTCGGTTTGTGCCGGGCGCTGCAGGCATCCCCGTCCTGCCTGGGGTTAGGGAGGATCCCGATCCTCAGCCGAAATCCCGGCTGCTACCGAAGTGAGGGGAAGGAAACCCCCGAAATGAGGGGAAGAAAACCCCCGAAATGAGGTGAAGGAAAGCCGTGAAATGAGGTGAAGGAAAGCCCCGTCCCCCCTCCCCAGCCCCCAGAGCTGCCCCGAGCCGCTCCCGGGGCTTCTCGGGACTGGGACAGCGGCACCCGGGCAGCTCCTGCCGAGGTTCCGATTTCAGGGAGGGTCTGATCCTGCACAGGAGATTAGAGACTCGCACGTCTAATTTCCACTAATACCAAGATCCCCTTATATTTTTTTAAAGGAGCAAGATCAGATTCTGGAGGCTGCGACATTTAAGACCGATGGGATGAGCGATGCAGCGGCTGCAGGTTCCCCCTCCCGGGGGCTCCATCCCGGGCTGGCCCCGCCGCTGCCCGGGCAGGGAGGGGGGGACAGGGACCCTCCTGCCACCCGCACGGTCCCTGCTCGGCAGCAGCAACTTTTCAACTCTATTCAAACAAAACTACAATCGCCTGGACAAATTAGAGACAAGGCTCAACAACCACACGCAGCTCGTGCTGAACAAGTTGTGGGAATCCAGAGACGAGTTTGCAGGATATTCAGCTCTGTAAAGCCTGAATAATCAGAAAATCAGACTTATAAAGCCAAAGACCTTTCTATTGTTATTACGATTACTGTGATTATTATTGTTGTCGCTGCTGTTATTATTATTATTATAATCACGATTACCGCGATCGCGCCGGCCAGCAGCACTGCCGAGGGCAGCGTGCTCCCCGGGAGGAGCAGGGACGTACCTGTGGGGCATGCCGGTGGTGTAGGCGATGGTGTACTCGTGGGACAGCTCGCACACGCGCAGGTACCAGTTCATCTCCAGCTCCCGCAGCAGCGCCAGGCGCCGGGCTCGCTGCTGGGGCTGCCCGGCCCGCGGCCGGCCCTCCTTGCTGCTCTCGGCCGAGCTCTTCAGGGCTCTGTCCCTGCTGCCCACCGACAGCACCGACTGCTTCCTCAGCTTCAGGGACTCCTCGGCGCTCTTCCCCCCCACGGTCCCCGTGCGTGCCGCCAGCATTTCTCGTCCTGCCTCGGTGCGACGGCGCTGAGCCGCTGCCCTCAAATCATCGAAAGTGATTTCAGCGCGCTCTTTCTCCCTCTATAACCTCACGCCGGCCACAAAGCTGTAATTAGAGACGTGTCTGCGGGGCTTAACCAGAAAGAAGAGCTGCAACCTTCTCATGGAAACATCTGTAGCGGCTCCCCCGTGCCAGCCGGGGCGGGGGTCAGTCCTCAGACGCATCCCAGCGGGCACTGCCCGGAGCCCAGCTGGCCTCGGACCCACGGGGCTTTCGGTGGAGGCTTCTGGAAAAGCCCGGCCGGCTCCCCAGCGCCGTAAACATCGGAGGTGAAGTCACACGTGTCACCTTGAGGGCGAATCCTCGCCCACGTGGGGCTGGCCAGGGCAAATTGCGGCGCTGTTCGTGCCGGCCGCGACCCGGAGCATCCCCGTGCCCATCGCCCGGCCACGCCGGCGCCGAGCCGGCCGCTCTGCCCTCCTGCTCCTCCTCCTGCAGCTCCTCGGGTCGCCCCATCCAGCAGGGACTTTCATTCTCCGAGGGGTCTGCAGAAATTTGGGGATTTGGTCGCCCTTAGGATGAGAACAAAGTTCCGAGCGCTCCCGAGCAAACGGTGTTTGGAAAAACGTACGAAAGGGCAAACAGCGGAATGGCATTAATTCCCCTCTCCGGTCTGAAATGTAAAAGCTGATACAGAGATTACAGCTCTAATCACAGCAGCCACTTCGGGAGCACGGACAGAGCCGTGTGCCGACAGAGCCGGCAGAGCAAAACCCCCTCCGAGGCAGCGGGATTTTAAAGCCATTGCCTCAAAAGCGTTGTGATCACCCCAAAGCAGAACCACCACCCCCCTGTGCCCCCAGGGTCTCCCGGGGGTGGGGGCCGGCTGAAAGGGTTCCTGGAACCAGGGCAAAGGCAGCTCGGGAGGTCTCTGGTGCCCCACATGAGCCTTGCGGATCCCCAAGGCTGGAGGCTCCCCCACCTCTTCCCAACATCCATCCCAAAGCTCCCAGGCTCCAAGCGGTGTCCGGTGGCCCTGCCGTACCCCCCAGCACTTCCCGGAGGGTTTGGATCCCCCCTCCCCGGGCACTCTCGGCTGCTGTCGGGTCCCCTCTCAGCCGGGTGGGACCACCTTGGCTCTCACCACCCCCTTGGTCCGGGGTCCCCTCAGCCCTGGGGACCCTCTGAGCCAGACCCAGTCCTGGGTGAGGTGTGCTGGGAGCCCGGCAGGAGCTGTTCCTGCCCTGCAGCCACCCACGGCTGCTCACCGTGCTTTCAGAGGGGTCACAGGACAAAAAAATCCCTTTTTTGGGATGATTTTCCAGAAAGCAGTTCCATCACCTTTAGGAATAAACCCTATAAAATGTACCTCCAACAAGAACTGGTGCTGTCCAAGCTATTTAGCAGACACGGCACTAAAACATTCACTGGAAATTTTGCAAAGCTCTAGAAAAACGACTCAAACTGTGAGCTGTTAAAACATTCTAGTTCTGTGCCTGATCCAACGTGTTTCCTCGTTTGTCCTTAAACTTTACAGTCCTTCCCGGAAAGGAAAAGGTTTCCAGCAACTCCAGAAGCCTTGAAACCATCCCTGAGCAGCGAAGCAATATACACTTATTTTACACGTACTCGAGCTGAAGCCTTGTAAGACCTTTCGGGTCCTCCCATGTGGAAGTGGGTTATCAAAAGTCAGATAAAGTTCTCAAAGAGCCGCATGAAAGGCACATTGTGCTTCCTCAGCCTGCCGTGTTTGCCATTCTCCGAACCGCAGAAACACCCCGCTGCTCCCAAAGGCGCTGAAAGCTATCAGTCACCTTAGAGGGAAATTAAATTAAAGCAGCTGCTGCCGATTTGTCCCTGTCTCAGTGGGGCATTGCTGGGGTGTCGCGGGCCATTGTGCGCCTGGATGTTCCCTAATGCGGCACTTAGGCCAGCGGATACCGTGTCCGGGGCGATTCTATGGCCCGGCACGTAAGGGGAGCCCGGCTCGCCTTATAAAAATTGCAGAACGATTGATTTCCTGAAAGCAAAGCTGCCGTGAAATATTGATACTGGAACCCTCGGCTCCCAGCGCCGCGGGCACCCAGCGGGACACGGCAGAGGGCTGGGGGGACAAACCGGGGGGACAAACCCACCCCAAACCCCTCCTGCTGCCGTACCCGTGACAGGGGTGTGAAGCTCCGGTGAGCAACACTGCAAACTGATCCCTGCTCAGGGCTGGGAGCTCCTCCTGCCCTCTATATTCCTTCTATATTCCTTCTATATTCCTTCTATATTCCTTTTTCTAGGCAATCATCTGTTAAAGTAATATATAATATTATAATTTTGCATTTCTAACTTATCTGTACGCTGTATAAACACAGAGAAACATGTTTAGGAGCTCTCTACCTGCAGCTCATTATGAATTGTAACTGATTATTATATTAAATATATAATATTATAGAATTTATATTTATTAGTAAATCACACCAGGTTTTGAAAATTTCTCTGTCTCTTCTTCAAGCACTTTCTAAAATCTGATTTTTATTCCAGCTGCAGTCCCCAGAGCTGGAGACACAATATGGGAACCATCTCCCACTCAGGGGTGTCCCAGGGCCTCCCCTCCCCTGTCCCCTCCTGTGTTAGTCCCCCTGTGCCCAGAGCAGTGCCCTGCATTTACAGGGAATTAAACACAACCCCGAGCTCCTGGAGCCGAGGGAGGGCCTGGGAACACCGAGGGGTGCAGAGGGACACAACAGCCTCTAAACAGCCCTAGAACGGCCCTAAAACAGCCCTAAAAGAGCCTTAAACCCCCCAGTGCTGTTCGTGCCACTGCTTTTAAAGCAGAACATTTCAGTAGCACCCAGCCTGGAGCCCCCAGGATCAGAGCTCGGGATTAATCCATTTTCCCCTGGCTCCAGCACCCTCTCAGCCAAACCTCGTGTTTTCAGATGTAAATAAGAGGAGCCTCTAAAGCCCCTGCAGCAGCTGTTTTCTGCTCGGGGAAGCAGGAGGCTGCCTGGGTGAGTTAATGCACTGCACACAGGGCCCCTTTTAGACCTGGTTCAAAATCTCCTGAGCAGTTTTCCAGCAGGATGTGCCATTCCAGTGACACCTCTGTGCTGGCCAGCAGGACCCCACGATGTCACACACAGGAAGCCCATCCCGACTTTCTGCACCACAAATTTATTTTGATAGAAGGAAGGAATGGTTTGGGTTGGAACGGAGATTAAATCCCATCCAGTGCCACCCCTGCCATGGCAGGGACACCTCCCACTGTCCCAGGCTGCTCCAAGCCCCAATGTCCAGCCTGGCCTGGGACACTGCCAGGGATCCAGGGGCAGCCACAGCTGCTCTGGGCACCCTGTGCCAGGGCCTCCCCACCCTCCCAGGGAACAATTCCTTCCCAAGATCCCATCCAGCCCTGCCCTCTGGCACTGGGAAGCCATTCCCTGTGTCCTGTCCCTCCATCCCTTGTCCCCAGTCCCTCTCCAGCTCTCCTGGAGCCCCTTTAAGCCCTGGAAGTGGCTCTGAGTTCTCCCTGGAGCCTTCTCCTCTCCAGGTGAGCACCCCCAGCTCTCCCAGCCCATCAGTGCCTCATTCCAGAGCAAAGGAATGCAGGACACACAGCCTGATCCTGCAGCTCTCCAGTAATTCCACTAAAACACATTTACCACTCACCCTCTCTCAAAATGATCTCAAAATCCCCCCTTGCTCTGCTCATCCCACAGCAGCCTCTCAGTACCTGCTCCCCACCTTTCCTCAGCTCCTCACATCCCAAACCGCTGCACACACAGACAGGATCCTCTCAAGCCACACAAAAGAGCAGCAGTCAATCACCTGGAAGGTCCTATTTACAGAGAGTTAAGCAGAAAACCCTAAGCCTTGCCCAGGTACAGACTGATTTGGGATGCTCCTGTCAGTGATCCCTCAGCAAACCAACGAGTTGGGTCCCACAGGAGCCCAACCATTCCCACCTCCTGATCCAATTAGCTCAGGCTCTGCTGCTCCCAGCTCTCCTCTGCTCCAGGTAATTGAAACCCCATCAGGGAAAGATTCATTAAGGTGTTTAATTGGGTTTAAGTGGCTCACCCTGCTCTGACAGCGCTCAAATGAGGTGCCTTGTGAACCTCTGCTCGGCCAGCAGCTTTGTGCCCGGGCACCCTCAGCAAACCTGCTTCCACAGCATGGAATCGTGGCCAGCCAGCTTTTAAAGGACCTCTGAGATCACTGAGTCCACCTGCCAACCCAAATCCCAGGAGCAGCCCCTCGGAGAGCTCCCAGCTGCCTCCCTGAAGGGCACCGGGTCACTGCAGCCTCGAGTGAGCCAATCTGCTGAAATTAAAGTCTGCAGTGGAAGTGGCTCTCTCCACTTTTATCTTCTCCAGTAATTTCTAGATGTGATTGTAGGGCCAAAGGCCAGTCCCAGCACACCCAAGCGAAGAGAAGAATTCCTGGGTGTGTTAATTAACTCTTTTCCCCCTCTTTGCTGAGTTCAGCGAGGTCACTCACGAGCAGCTCCTCTGGCCTTGCTCTGACTCGCACCGAGCAGTGACCAAGCAAGCCGTGATTAGAAAGGGGAAAGTTCCCAAGGTCAAGGAGAGTCCAGGCACTCAGACCTCTCTGGGGGCACATGGCTGGGCTGGGCAGGGCTGAGGGGGGCCTCGGAGCCTGATGACCCCTGAGCTGCTCAAACAGCACGAGAAGGTGCAGAACCACCCACAAGGTCTTTGCTTTTCCACGTGGACTTCAGACCCAAGGCTGAGCTGCTGTGGGGGGCAGGTGCCGAGCAGTTGATGCTCTGCTGAGCAGGTGAGAGCTCCCAGGATGGATTCAGAATGGATCCCTCTCAGGCTCCTGAGCAATTGAGTCCCTGCTGAGCAGGTGAGAGCTCCCAGGATGGATTCAGAATGGATCCTGGCCAGGCTCCTGAGCAGTTGATGCTCTGCTGAGCAGGTGAGAGCTCCCAGGATGGATTCAGAATGGATCCTGTTCCCTGTCGGGCTCCTGGAGGGTTGTGTTTGGTTTCCAGAGCTGGGGAGCCCCGGCTGGGGCTGGCAGCGAGCCCCAGCTCTGGCTGTGAGCCCCAGCTCTGGCTGTGAGCCCCAGCTCTGGCAGTGAGCTGAACCCACACCATAGAGCAGAAGGGGACAGGGGGCTCTCAGTCCACCCCAAAGCTCAGCCAGGAGCCCTGTCCCCACCCCGGCTCTCGCGGGCCCGGAGCAGCACCCGGCACATCCCCGGAGCCGTGGCATTGCCATGGCAATCAGCACCACACGGGCACTAAAAATAAACCCCAGCTCTGCAGAGCACAGAGATCATCCTGGATCCCAGCCCTGAGTCAGCCACCTCCGACCCTGGGGGTGTGTGGTGCTGGGTCCCCACATTCCCACCCGTCCCCACGATCCAGGGCTGGCTGCTGAGCTGCCTTGGCACAGGTTTTCCTCCAGCCCTGATCCACCCCCAGGCTCTGCCACTGAGAGTGCCCAGGAGCAAGCAGGCATCGCTCCAGTGGTCATCCAGAACTCCTCTTTTCCTCTAAAATCCCCAAATCCAACCCATTCCCTGCATTCCCAGTGTCCTGAGGAGCATCCCCGCTCCACACCACGAACCCCGGAGGGCTGGGCCAGCTCTGTCCATGAGAGGAGAAGCAGCTGGGCCCTTGTCAGTGGCTTGTCCCAGGTCACCTGGCCCAAACTGTACCAAAAATACTGCAAGAGCAGTGCTGGAAGCATTTCCCAGGGATAAAAGCTGCTCCAGAGCATCATTCCTGGGCACAGACCCTACAGGAGCCAGGGCCACCAGGGCACTGTGAGAGCCCAGAGTGTCCCCATCCCAAAGGCTCCAGGGGACAAAGCCAGCCCAGGGCTGGGGTGGCCATGGGCTGGTCACAGTCCCCGTGCCCTCGCTGGGGTGGCAGGGCCATGGGTGAGGGATGGAACCCCCGGATGATTCCTGCTGCCTCCTGACAAGTGTGGGCACAGGGAGGGGCAAACACCTTTCAGTGCCCTGGGGCAGCGGGACACACATGGGGAATGTCCCCAACACACACAGGGACTGTCCCCAACACACACAGGGAATGTCCCAATCCCACCCAGGGAATGTCCCCAACCCAACCCGGGGACTGTCCCCAACACACCTGGGGAATGTCCCCAACCCAACCTGGGGACTGTCCCAATCCCACCCAGGGACTGTCCCCAACCCACCACACCCTGTAAGGAGCAGACACCCCTCTCCTTAATTAACACTTCTCTTAATGAACACACAACTCAAACTTGGCTCCCCACAAAGCTTCATTTACCCCATAACGTTTTTTTTCCACCCTAAATAACATTTAAAAAAAAAGGGAAGAAATCCTGCAAGCAGCTTTGTATTGACCCCTGTATCCCAAACCACTCTGGGGAAGGAGCCACAAGAAAAATATCCCAGCTCTAAAGGGGGTCTTGAGCACACATTTAAATCAATTTCATCCATAAAACCAGCTTTTTCAACCCAAAATACACTCCCATTCATAATGTAGTCTCTACACGTAAGCCCTCCAAAAAATAAAAGTCACACCAAGGTTCAAACATAATATTTTTATTTGTGGATAAAAATTAAGGCTCACAGTACTTTATCATTTCACAAGCAGAAAAATGTTAAAAATTGAGACTGATGGGGAGTGCCCCCGATACAAATTCCTCTAATTGCTGACATGTTTTACTGAAGACTCGAGGTGAACAATTGTACAGGGCGGCTACAGGTATCAGTTTGTAAACTAGGTGCTAAACAGAACTGCTTCTGAAGAAATGTGAACAGAGAACGATGTTTGTCTCCACTCTGGCTGTCCAGGACACGGGGATCCCACAGAAACACCCAGAACCGCTGGGATGAGCACACCAACCTTCCCAGAACAGGGCTGCACTGCATGGCACAGCTGGCACACGGGGCAGGGGCTCGGGGGCACACACTCCACTCCACTAAGACATTTTCATTTATAGTGCAATAGTTTACGCCTAAAATGTTCAATATCCAACTCTCTGACCCGAAGAAGAGCAGGGAATTTGCTGCCCAGCTCCAGGAATGCAGAGGGGGAGCAGCCCAGGGGTTACAGGATGGTCACAGTGCCCAGCAGTGCCCACAATTAGGATGTAGCTCCAAGCAGGACTTTTCCGAGGGTGCAGCGTGCAGGGAATGGAAGGTTCCTGCCCAGGAGAGCTGCAGGGTGTGTCCCAGGGGCACCACGTCCCCTGCAGCCCCCAGCCCTCACCGGGAGCACGTTTTTACCCCAGCTACATCACAACCACAGGGCACAAACTGCAGCTGCAGCCACACAGGGACAGCCTGGGCACAACGCAGCAGGGGCTGGGTTTCAGAGTTCTCTCTATTATTTGCATTATTTTTAGTGATTCCTTCAGCTTTGCTTGTTTGCTGTCAAGGCAACACAGCCGTGGCAGCCACGGGGACGAGCCTGTTGCTGTGAGAACTGAGGGGGTTCTGCATCTCACCAGAGATTCAGCTCTCGGCTCTGCACCCTTTTGAGCGAGATCCCACCCAGAAATGACAACAGCTGCCCTCAGCCCTGCCTGACCAAGCTTCAGTGCACTGGAACTTCACTGGGGAGCTCTCTCTGAGGTCAGCTTTTAGCTGCTGGGACAGGTCCTGCCCCAGCAAACCCCCATTTACAGGGTTTAGCCAAGCCCAGATCCCCATCCTGTGGCAAAGGAATCGATAATCACTGACATCACCGAAGCTCAGAGAGCTCATGACAGGTGTAGGTGCAAATCACCACCCCCCTTCCAAAAAGGAGGTGACTGAGTTATCAGTTCAGCTCGGTTTGCCCACACCAGTTAAGCTGCACTTGCCCAAGCTGCAGAGCCCTCGTGGAGCAGGGCTGGAGGGGAGGCAGAGCTCCCCAGCCCCAATTCCTGCCCTCCTGCACCCCTGTCCCCAGCAGCCCCTGGAGCTGGGACACACCACCTCCTCCCCCTCGTGCAAAACACCCCTCAGTGACACAGGCAAAAAAACCACATTTACACCAGTTGGCCATTTCCTAGGAGCAGAAATTTCCAAACCCAATTTCCATAATGTGTAGGCAGGGAATGTAAGAACAGGAAAATGCGTGCGACCGAAAATATAGAACAAACACTTTCAATATTATTCCAGTTCACAAATCCAGGCAAGGGCAGGGAGAAGGAGCTACAGCCATGAAACACTCCATGTTACTGAACAGTTCAAACCAAGTGTTTTACCCCATAATACTACAGCGACCTTGCAGCTGAACAAAACACAACTGCTTAAACTAAAAACTCAGGGTAAGAGGGACGAGCCTGGATGCACACTCCAGTTCCCCCAGTGGGGGTACCAGCAGGCACCCAGCAGCCTGCTCGGCTCTGAATCCAACTGCTCCTGCCACAGGACAGGATTCTCAGGTGGAAGGAAATGGCTTTGCCCCAAAACATCAGAAAGCTCCTGCCCAGTAACCATCTGGAATTATTGCTTCACTACGAACAGCAGAACACGAGCGACAGGAGACCTACAGGGATGGGGAGCTCACCCCGCCCAGGGCTGCCCACTAACAACTAGAGTGACCTCACAGACCCAGCTAAGCACGACACACACCCCAAAAAAAACCCCGTCAGAGCAAACGTGTGGCAAACAAACTGTCACCAAGCGCGAGGGAAGCACGGGGGCAGCGCTGGGGACACGCAGCAGCCACGGATGCAGGAGCTCTGCCGCGCCAGCTCTCCCAGCTGCACTGCCCAGGTTCGTCCTCCTGCCGTCCCCAGGGCACTCAGAGCCACTGCAGTGCCCAGCTGGAGCCACGGGCAGGGGCTGGGAGCTGCCCTGTGCCCGGGCGAGCAGGGACGGACGCACGGACACGGCGGTGCCACGGACACGGCGGTGCCACGGACACAGCAGCGCCCAGCCCCGCTGCCACGGGCAGGGGTCCAGGGGCACAGCACAGGGGGACAGAACACAGCACACACACACACACACAGAGCCACGCCACGACTCAACAGTGCCCACCACCGCTCCGTTTGGCAAAATATTTATTTATAATAAATCCGTCCCAAAGCGGTTGGTCGCAGAGAATTCGCTCCTTTTACGCGTGTGGGCCGTAACAACGCTTTTGGTAGAAGGAGATAAACTGTCTCTTTTTACACAGCGTGTACAAAAACCAAGAGACACCGAAATGACGGTAACAGAACACGGGGACTGGAAAGACAAAGGCAAAGCAGAGGGGCCTGTCCCGGCAGCGCTGCCACCATCATTTACCCGTACAATCCTCAGCCCCACGCTGCTCTCATCCCCAGCACAGCTCCAGGAGAGGGATCTGACGCGATGTAGCAGCTCCAGTCGCTCTTTCACAGTACTGCATGTCAACACTGGGAATGGTTTCTGATATGGTTTAGACTGCACACAGTACTTGGGTAGGGAACAGTTAATTACTCCCACTCCGTAGTTCCCGGTGGTTTTGATGTCAGGTCGTACATCACCCGAGAGATGCCAGGGATCTTCTTGATCTCTGCCACCATTTTCAGCACAACCTGTGGTGGAGGGGAAACAGAGCATCAGAACAAAGTGTGTGACACAGACCTGATGAAAGTCATCCTCGAAAAGCTCGAGGGCAAACTGCTCACACCAGTTCTGCCGGACACCAGAGGGGAGAGCCCGCTGCTGCCAGCATAGTGCCACCAGGCAGGAGATAAACTCAGCTGCAGGAAAACCTCTGGTTCATGGTATCCACAGCTACATTTGGGAGCTGCTGACTTTGGCACAGACAGAACTGCCTGGCTCAAAGGGTTCAAACCCCCCATTCCCTGGGGTTCAGCAGGAGCACTGTGCTGGGTGCTCCTGCCAGGCTGCCCTCGCACCAGCACCTCACCAAGCACAGAGCACAGCCTGGGGGAAACCCCTGCCACAACAACACCAGCAGCTGTCAAGGTAAAAAATTCAATGAACACCCAGAGGAAAGAGTTTCCAGTGAGAGCCATCTTCCAGAGCTCACAATTAACCCATGTTAGCAGGAATATTCTAGGTGAGGGTGTGATGATCCTCAGGAGTTCAGCTTCCTTAGAAATCCCACAGTTCCCAACACCACTGCCATGACACACTGTTTATAGTGCAAGCACAAGTTACCAGTACATTGCTCTGTATAGAAAACCATTAATATTTCCCCTATAAACACGATTATTCTCTGTAACCTCTATTATTTACTCACCACACTATTACCTAGCCTTAAAATGACCATTTTTCATTTTGAAGAATGCAGGGTTTTTGTTTGGGGGTGGGTTTTGTGGTGTTTGGTTGCTTTTAAACACAAACACTGAGGTCAAATGAATCCTCGTTTTATACCATGGGACAGCTCACATGGCAACCTGGATTGGTTTTTCCATGGATAGGCTGCCTT
>VZTH01001517.1:8338-78092 GCA_013397815.1 Aleadryas rufinucha
CCCGCACCCCACTGCCCACAGCCCACTGCCCACACCCCACTGCCCACTCCCCACGCTCCGTGTTGCTGGGGAAATGCCTGGTAAAGCTGCCCAGGAGCATTGGCATAACCTGCTTCTTCCCCACCTGCACCCACCTTTGGGAAGAAAACGGGGAGAAAATCCCAAGCCCGTCTGGAAGGAGCAAAGCCTGGAGCCTTCTGGACCGATCCTGCTCCCATGGGTGGTGCCAGCCCTTTTCCCTGCTTTTTTACACTGCAGCAGGATCCAACCCCGCTCCAGGTGAAAACAAGGGGTCCTGTTTCCCATTTATTTATATAAATACCTAAATCCCTATAAATATCTCCATATATAGAGATATCTCCCCTGTGCAGAACTCCCCTAAGTCCTTATGGCTTCAGTGGGTTTCTTGTGGAAGATCAACACAGAATTCCAGAATGGTTTGGGTTGGAAGGATCTTAAAGCCCATGTCGAGGAAGGCAGGACCTGCTGACAGCCCTGCTGGTGTCCCTTCAGCTCCAGGTTGTCCATCCCTGGCCATCCCCAGGAAAAGGGACCCTCTTGTGTGAGGGGCCGTGTCTGTTCCCCCTCATCCTGGCTGGAGCATTTGGACCCGGCCCAGGCTCTGCTTGTTCAGGATACGCTGTTCCCTGTCAGTGCTCCAACACTTTCGTTCCCATCCAAAAACACAAGACAAAACACAAGTGGGGAAAGCTCCGGCGGCCTCAGCCCAGCCCCGGAGCGGGTGCTGTGAATTCATCCGGAGTGAAATCTCTGTTTGGAGATAAACGCAGGAATTCAGCCTGGGATGAGGGGTTTGCAAAGCCCCTGCCAGGAAATATTTGCCTTAAAGGAGGGAAAGTCCCAGCAATCTCCTCCCCGTTGCCACCACGACTGGCCTGTGCCCAGTGTCCTGCACGCTGCCACTGGCACGTGGCACAGGAGACAGTGAGGACAGTGCTTGTACCACAGCCCCCCTGCTGCCCTCTGCAATGTGGGGGTGCTTCCAGGCTGTGCCAGGTCTCCCCCAAACTTTGTCTCCAAACTGGGGACGAAAGACCTCAATGTTGCACCACTGCATCGGAATCTCAGGGCTCCCATCCTGGTGGGATGTGGTGAGAGAGGATTCAGCTCCTCACTGATGCCTTGAGACACCCCCAAACCCATCCTCATCTGGGCTGCCAGCCTGGAAAATAATGGGAGGGATGAGGCCTGAGCTCTGCCCCCTTTCCCAGTGAGCTGGGCACGAGTCCTTGCTGGAGCCCACCCGGTCCTGCTCCGGCCACATCACACTCCACATCCCTCACCTGCCTGGAGTGGGAGAGAGGAAAGCAAAGGGGAGGGAGAGACAGGTCCCCAGGAAATGGAGATTTATGGTCACTGGTGACAAGTGCGAGGGACTCGCAGAGACCTCCAGGTTTTATGAGCGATGCTTGAGGCTTGACTGGCTGCTTAAACACAGCTCAGCTAATCCCAGCACAGCGTATCCAGCACAAATTGGAAAAGGTTTAGTGGGAAGACAAGGGGAAAATGAGAGCATAAAACATATTTTACATCATGTCAGAGGAATATGTAATTTACAGTAAAAGGATGTTAAACAAACACCAGAGGCGGCCACAGGAGCGGAGACGGAGCAGAGGAGCTGCTTCCCTTTGGGCAGCAACAGGAGGATCCTCCAGAGCATGGAGAAAGGGATTGGCTGGCAGTGGCACTTCTGCTCCTCTCCAGAGACATCCTGGCAGTGGGACAGCTGCACCTGGCAGTGCCAGGCAGGGACAGAGGACCCCACTCCTGTGGTGAGGCACCACAGAAGGAGAATTCCCAGGGAGCCACAGGCTCCACATTTTCACCCGGACCCCTCCTCACTAGGCCGTGTCTGCCTCAGCCCCTCTTGTGCCATCCCAGCTGGGGAATGGCTTCCCACTGCCAGAGAGCAGGGTTAGATGGGATATTAGGAGGAAATTCCTCCCTGTGAGGGTGGTGACACCCTGGCACAGGGTGCCCAGAGAAGCTGTGGCTGCCCCATCCCTGGAAGTGTCCAAGGCCAGGTTGGAGCAACCTGGGATAGTGGAAAGTGTCCCTGCCCATGGCAGGGGGTGGCTCTGGATGGGCTTTAACCTTCCAGCCCAAGCCATTCCAGGATTCCATGGCACAGAGTGGGGGCCCGGGGGTGCCGCCTCGCAGCCCCTGCAGAGTCCAGGCAGGCACAGCTGTGCCAGGTACGTGCTTCCCTCGGGATCAGCCCAGAGCAGCAGCTCATCCAGCTGCTCCCTCTCACCTGCCCGTGGGAGGAGACAGAAACCAGCCCAGGTGGGAGCAGCCTGGGCGGCGGCAGCACAGCCTTTGCTGCAGGGGCTCCGGGAAGCTGCATTTCCTGGAGAAAGGAGCTTCCTTCTCCATCCTCCTCCATTAGCGTTGCTGAGGAGAAGTGTCAGGTGCTGGCTGGAAGAAGAGCAGCTCTGGCAGGATAACGAGCGGCCGGGCTGGGCTTCCAAAGGCTGTAGGAGCTTGGGGGTGATGCTGCTTCCCCTCCCAGCTGCCCTGCCCTGTCCCTGCCAGGTGTTCCCTGCGCTGGTGCCAACACCTCGTCACCTCCCTGCCACGACCCTTTTCCAGCAGTGAAGCACAATTAGGAAGCTGCTCTTTTCCCGCTGTGTCCAGCAGCTGCTTCCCTCCACTCTGCTGGCTCTGACCTTCCCCTTCTCCTCTGCCACAGAACAGCCCGAGGCCACCAGGAACGCGCAGAGCGGCACGCAGGACTGTCACTCCTGGGGACACACTGTCTCTGTCCCCAGCTCTCAGCCGCAGCCAGGGCTGGCACTGGGGGGTCAGACAAGTCACCCCCCTCACAGACAGAGCTGTGTGGTACTTCCTGCCTGGAGAAATTCCGGCTTTCCTTCACTGAGGGCTCCATCCTGGCTCCCCCCAGCAGCCGCAGGCTACCAGGAAATTTATTAGACTTGTAAAACTTTAGGGCTCAAATCTAATTGTCTCCTTCTCCCCCCGCTCCCTGGAGGGAAGCTCCTTGATTTAAGCCCCAATTCCAAGCCCAGCCAGTGCGTCAGCACTTGGAGTTCAAAGTCAAATGAGCCATTTATGCCAGGGCCAAGGGATAATTACAGCTCCTGTGGATCAGGGACCAGGAGCAGCTCCTGTTCTGACAGAGGGGTACCATCCCTTGTCTAGGGACACCAGTCCAGCTCACCAGAGCTGACTGGGACAGAGCTGAGACATCCCAGTTCATTGTGGCAGCAGGAACATGGTGTTTATTCTCCAGCACAAGCAACCCCTGCAGGTGAACACAATTCCTCTGTCAGGGGCTCTGCCCAACCCCAAAATTTGTAGAGGGTCACAGAAACATCTGTGAGGGGACTGAGGTTGGATTCATGGCATGAGGGCTTCCAGCACAACTCGGTTTGCTTGGCCACAAAAAGCAGCACCTGGTGGGTGGGAAATGGAGCTGGGTGGGGATAAAAGTGGGTTCAGAAATTAAGGAGCTGAAGGCTTGGTTTGGGATTTAACCCCAGCCAGGAACTCAGCCCCACTCAGTGCATCACCCTCCAGTGATCCAGGCCCTTCCTCCATGTCTTTTGGGGGACGAGGACACCACTGTGATTGGGATGAAGGCTGCCTGTGGAAGTGAAGGCTGGGAGTTCAGGGAAGAGGAGGGCTGGGATGCTGTGGGATGGCTCCTGCACTGGGGAGGTTTTGGGCTGGACCAAAACTGGTGAAGCTGTGAAAGAAGAGATGTTCCACTGCAGCCTTGGGGATGATCCAGGTGCTTTGCCCCTGTAATTCCCTGTAGAATTCCTATCCAGCCCCCTTGCTGACTCTCCTGAGCCTGTTGTACCTCACTGAGCAGTGATGGGACCCTGCCTTCAGCCCTGCCTGCTCTGTGTCCCCATGGAGCACGAGGCTTTTTGTGGGGCTGAGTGCCTTTGTCTGATCCCTGGACTGGAAAACCACCCTGAGCTCCCTAAATCCCCTCAGCCTTTCCCATGGCCTCACACAGGCTGTTTAATTGGGCATTTCTGTGCTTATCTGGGGGGTTATCCTGGCAGGGATAGGGCTCCATGGCAGGCTGTAATCCCAGGCTCTGTGTCACTGGCTCCATCAGCCACAGCCACCGGGGGTTTGTTGCCCGAAGCAGCTTCATTCCAGCAAATTATAAACTCCAGGAGATTTTGCAGCTCTGCTTGGGGCCCACCTGGCAAGAGCAATCCCATTTCCCTCTTTGCTTCCCTGTTGAAGATAAACTTTATTTTTCCATTCCTCAACTTGCCCTGAGCAGCATCGGCCGTGGCAGAGCCGCTGGGCTGAGCACATTCCTTCCCTGCACATCCCATCCCCATTCCAGCTTGGAGAGGGTGGGGACTGATGCCATGGGGGTGCTGCAGGGCAACAGCACCATCCCTGGAAGTGTCCAAGGCCAGGCTGGACGGGGCTTGGAGCAACCTGGGACAGTGGAAGGTGTCCCTGGCCATGGCAGGGAGGGGAATGAGATGGGCTTCATGGTCTCTTCTGACCCAAACCATTCCATGATTCCCAAATGAGGATGTTGAGCCCAGGGACTGCGGCTGCTGCTCCTGAGGGCTCAGAACTCGCCCCACTGAAGGATCCCACGTGGTGTGTGAACTTGCAGCCTTCCCTGACTCCCGATTTCCTGGGCCTCGCAAGCTGCTCCCCAGCAATTTGCAAATCAAGAAAGGAAGTTAAAATTCCGTCTCCAGAAATAGCTGATTCCTGGGTTTGCAGCTTGTCTGGGAGCTGCTGGCAATTTTGTCATTTGCAGTTGGGAGAGGGGAGGAAAAAAAAAAAGGAGAAATAAGAAAATGCAAAATCCAACAAGGGCAGAAAGCTGAAGTCTGGATGGAGCCAGGAATTACAGGAGGTGCCCAGGAGATGCTTGGAGGTGTTCAACACCCTCTGAGCTGTGGTCCCCAGGCACTGTGCCATGGAAGGAGGTGACAACAGCTCCTTCCTGGACAGCTCTGCTGTGCCAATCCATCACGGTGCCTCTCATCCAGAGAAATGAATGGATACAGCACCGGGAGTGGATCAGGGGAGATTTATGGGGAGGGATTAAAAGAACTAAATATCCAGAGCTGGGTGGGGAGACATTTAAAGGAAAGGGCACGTGTGTGCAGGCAGGGAGTGAAAAGTGTAATAACACTCTATAAATATTTGAAGGTGGAGGCACCAGCAGCAGATTGATTTATTTGTGGCTGTGGAAATGAGATGAGGCTATGGAAGAGGGATGGGAGAAGCCAGAGCAGTTTCCCCTGAAGAAGGAGCACAGATCCCATCACCTGGAGGCAGGTGGAGGTGCTGAGAGGACAGAGGGAATGTGGGACGCCTGATTCAGGCTGAGTGGCCCCCGGTGCTCCGGTTCAGAGCACAACGCTGGTGGAGCTGGTCTGGACCCTGTCACTCCATCAAACTCGGCTCCGTGAGCTTTTCCATTCATCTCTTCCCGAACAGCACCCAGACAACGCCTGAGCTGCTCCTCCTCCTCCCTCTCCTCCTCCTCCTCTTCCCCCCCTCCCAGCCCCTCGTGCTGCCAAGCTGTTCATGTGTAAGGAGAACATCTTGGGCAGGACGCGTGCTCCGAGTCCTTCCCGCTTTCTCGGCGGCCCCCCGGCCCCCTCCCAGCTCGGTGTCACGTTGTCCCTGCCGAGTGTGCCACGCTGGGTGGCACAGCCTGGCTGGCATCGGCGGCGCCGCGAACGCGACAGATGGGAGCGAGGAAGGCTCGCTCCGCCTGTGCCAGGGTGAAAATGGCTCAGCTGCAAATGAATATTTCCAGAAACCTCTCCTTCCCTGCTTTATAATTATGAGCAGATTTTCTTGGGGATAAAAGGGAGGCTGGTTTCAAAAAAGAACTGACCCTGTGTGGGAAGAACGGATTCTTCTTGGAAAAAATATGGTGCCTTGAGCGAGTTTAACTCTTCTGCTTCCTCCAGGCAGGAGACGATTCGCTGCATCCAAATTCGCATCAGTCAGCTCCGAGCCTGAGGCTTGGCTCCGGCAACCTCCCGGCACAGGAGCCGGAGGCTGTTTTAAACCAGCTAGTTCCTCTTTCAGGCTCTGTGTGGGGGGCCGTGATCCCATGGGAAGCCCTTCTTTGGGAGCTCCTGGAGCATCTGTGGCAGGCAGCACTCCACACATGAAGGTCTCTGGCAGTGTGACTGGGAGGCGCTGGTGGGAGGTGGGACATGGTGGCATTGCCTGGTGATGGCTGTGGGGGTCCTTGCTCTGCTCTATGGTGCCCACCGCGGCTATTCCATGGGGAATTCCAGCTGGAGAGGCCACTCTAGATTGGATTCGTGTATTGAAACCCAACCTGGAATTCTCTGGAAGGCAGCTGGTGCTGCCCAGTGGGGGCTGGGCTGAGCACTGGGCTCCATCCCACGTGTGGGAGCTTCTGCCAATGCTCATTCCACAGGGGGGAAGGGAGGGAGGGGAGGAGGCAGCTGGGAATGAGCTGGGAGATGTGCATGGTGACATCACACGTGTGCATGGTGACATCACACGTGTGCCTGGTGACATTACACACATCCATGGTGACATCACACATGTCCATGGTGACATCACACGTGCATGGTGACATCACACATGTCCATGGTGACATCACACACATCCATGGTGACATCACACATGTGCATGGTGACACCACACATGTCCATGGTGACATTACACACATCCATGGTGACATCACACACGTGTGCATGGTGACATCGCACATGTGCATGGTGACACCACAGAATTCCATATCACATAATTCCATGGTCACATCACACACGTCCATGGTGATGTCACACAATTCCATGATGACATAACACACATGTTCATGGTGACATCACACATATCCATGGTCACATCACACAATTCCATGGTGACATCACACATGTCCATGGTGACATCACATGTGTCCATGTCACATCACACAATTCCATGGTGACATCACGCACATGTTCATGGTGACATCACACATATCCATGGTCACATCACACATGTCCATGGTGATGTCATACATGCCCATGGTCACATCACAGATGCCCATGGTCACATCAAACATGTCCATGACCACATCACATAATTCCATGGTCACATCACACATGTCCACGGTGACATCACACGTGTCCATGTCACATCACACAATTCCATATCATACAATTCCATGGGCACATCACACCATTCCATGTCACGTCACACATGTCCATGGTCACATCATGGGATGTCCATCCCATCCTTGTGCTTCCCAGAGCATTGTGGCCATGCGTGACCAGCATCCCACAAGCTGGGAGCTCTGGGACACAGGATCCCCTTCCCTGTATCCAAAGCACCTCCACTATGTCAGAAACGCCCTGGAAAATTCGCACGACAGACGCGGGAGGCAAAGGGGTCCTTGGAAGCTTTCCCCAGCGTGAGGGAAGCTCTTGAAGTTGATTCCTAGAACAGGCACCTTATTAGGGAGCGTCGGGGCGAACTTTGAACAGCTCTTACACGGAAACAGATCTGCCTCTCGAGCAGCAGTTTGCTGTGTTCCTTTTGATAACGATAATGATCTTACATTGCAGCGCTGCCTTTCATCTCGCCCGATCTTAATGAGCTTTACAGACAAATGTGCAAGCGATACGGGCAGATCCATTCTCCCGACAATGCCAGCACTGGATGTGGCAGGTGTCTGGGAATCAGCCCGCGCCGGAGCGGGGGGGACGGGCGTTTGTTTTGATTTCTCCTTATTTATTGAAAATGCAGGCAGCATTTTAGAGAAGTGGGATTTGGCAGGCTCGGATTTGGCCAGGACAACAAAGTTGTCTCTCTGTCTTTCCTTTTGGAGCCGTTCCTCTCCTCAATCCATATTTCAGCCGCGGCGGTGCCAGGGAAGGGATCGCTTCCCGGCGGCTGGAGCGGCTGCCTGGCGTGGAGGCGCACGGCTCCGGGGCTCTGCCGAGTGTTTCATGTGTTTCAGAGGTGCCAAGAGGAGGGAGATGTGCCAGAACAGCCCATGGCCCGTGCCCACAGAGCTCAGCTGGGCTCGGACCGAGGTGCTGCATCCATCACAGCCTCTCCCTGCAGTTCTGCTCCCAGATTTTCTCCCTGTTTCTCACCCGTGCCCCAAACGATGGGGTGGGATCTGCTCCCTCATCCAGCAGGATATTTCCAGCCGCTGTTGTGTTCAAGGGTAGAGGCGTCACCTTGAATGCCGGGCTCTGTCCCCGGAGTCTCATCTGTTCCCAATCCATCAGGCCAAATTTAGCACTGCCGTGAGGAGCGGTCCCCGAGCATGGCACATCTCCTCCATCTCCCCTCCATCCACGAGGGCACTGCTCTGTTCCTCCCCATAGCAACCAGCTCAGGAGCCAGCCTTCAGTGGAGAGGGAAAGGCAGGAGTTGGGAGCATCTGAATGCCCCGGGTTCGGTTATGAGCCAATATTCTGCCTAACAATTCCAGGCCAAGGGGAAAACTGCTGCTGCTGCTGCTCAGGTGTTGGAGCCTCCTGCTCTGCACCTCCATGAGGCTGGAATCCTCCTACTCCTCATTTAGGATTTTTCCCCAGGAAATAGCTGTTGCCCCATCCCAGCACCCAGCCAGAGCTGTGTGTGGGTGGTGCTGTCCCTCCCCTCCTGGGGACATCCCAGCTCGGTCAGGATGTGCCCCCTCCTTTTGGCCCTTTGGTTCACAAATGCTTTCAACCCTTTTGGGCTTGAGTGGAAGCAAATTCCTTTTCTCTCCTCTGTTTCTCTTCCTCTCAAGCTGACCCCTCCTGAGAGCCCTTTTATCCTCCTGTATCTCCATTTCCACCTCTTTTTTTGGGGCTGTGGTGGGGTTAACCCTTCCTTTGCTGTCTGGGGTTTTTAAATATGCGGCTGCTCAGGATATTTGGGGTTAAAAGCAAACACTTGTGTCCTCAGGAAACAGCGCCACATCCCTGCCAGGGGGCCCACAGGAGGCTGGTGTGGGACATCCCAACCCAGAGGTTTTGCTCTCATGTTCACTCCCAAGGTTTCAATTCCCTGGGGAGCAGGGAATTCAGAAACAGGTCTGGGGGAAGATGTTTTGTGGCCAACGAGAAGGGCCCTGTGGGGGGACGAGATAAATGCTTGCTTGCTCTAATAAAAATTCATTAGTAGAGCTGATCGACAGCAAAGGACACAAACACTGACTCCTGAGTGCTGATGTGTGATGGGAATGCTGGAGTGGTTATTGGGACAGTGCCTGTGGATTTGGGAATTGTCCAGTCCAGGACTGCCAGGTTGATGTGACCATTCATGTGGCATTTGGTGTGGCTGCCCCATCCCTGGAAGTGTCCAAGGCCAGGTTGGACAAGGCTTGGACAAACGTGGGATAGTGGAAGGTGTCCCTGCCCATGGCAGGGGTGGGATGAGCTGAGCTTTAAGGTTCTTTCCCACTCAAACCATTCTGGAATTCTGCTCTTGGAAGAGCTGCCCTGACTCTACAGCTTCCATGGATTTCCTGTGTTTGCAGCCACTGCCTCACCCTGGCTAATGGGCAATGGCATAAAAGGAAGCAGTTTGCAGGGAATTTCAGATCATCCAAGTCCAGTCTGGTGGCCTTGGCTCCCTGCTTGTTTACACGGAGACAATTGACGCTGCCACATTTGTGTTTGGAGCACTGTGGGAAAGGCTGAAATCTCTCCAAACCTGCTTTTCTCTGAGAATTAGAAAACCACAAAAAACCAGAAGAAAAGCTCACAAAAAAGACAAATACAACCAGACTGGGGAGTGTTTTTATCCATGTCAACTTCCATGAAGCTCCTCTCTCCTGCATTCCCCCACCCAACCTGAGCATCCCTTGGGGGTGAATTGGCTCTCGGAAGCTGGGATGCAACCAGGGGGTATCTGGTTACATCCCAGGGCTCAGGAGACAATCCTGCAGCTCTGGAGTGGATCTTTCTTCCCTCTCTCCAGCTCCAGCACAAGGCCTACGGTGCCAGCGTTGGGTTAAATGTCCAATTAGTCCGTCCCACTTCCCAGTAATTGCTGTGGTTGTTGCTGAGTGGGAGCCTTTGGGATCCATCAGCTCCTCTTCCTCCTCCTCTGCCCAGCTGGCCTGGACCAGCTCCAGGGCCGCTTTTGGGAGCTGCCACTGCCGAGAAATCTGGCCTGAGATCCCTTGGGACTGGGAGTGCTGCGTTTGCTGCCTCCAGGTGATCCATCACCCCAGATTTTGGCTGGAGGAGGGACAAAGGGAATAATCGGGACAGAATGCCCAAAGCCCAATGATGTGTCACAGCGCAGGCAGGGATGTAAGGATTTCTGTGGAAAGATGATTAATAATTGAGGAAAAAGCTGCCTGCTGGCCAAACAAGGCTCCAGGGGTGAGAGGCTTTCCAGGTGCTGGGTGTGAGCTCATGGCTTGTCCCACGCGTAGGGGATCTCACAACTGGTGGGTGCATCCCATCCCTCCTGCTCCAGCCCCAGCATTCCCTCAGCTCCCTGGGATGTGGGAAGATGCTGAACTCGCCTTTCCTCACCTTTGACCATGGAAAAACAGCATCCAGCACCTCTTGCAACTTCGTTGGCAGGGAAAAGAGCAAGTGCCAGGGAATTTTGTTGGCTCCTCATCCTCGCTGGCATGGGAGCAGTGCTGGGACTCAGGTTGAGGCTGGGCTGAATTCAGCCAAGTGCCTGAATCCCTGGAAGTGGAGAAGCCTCCCCTCTGCCTTGGGCTTTGTGGTTGGTGTCTGGATCATGCACCAGAGGTGGCCCAGAGGCACAGGAGCATTGTCACCCCAGACGTGCTCATGACATGAGCAGCACGAGATTGCAACACACTGCTGCTGCTGCTGGTTGGAATTGGTGACCTTAAAGGTCTTTTCCAACCTTAACAATTCCATGATTTATAATTCCCCTCTCCCTGCACTTGTAGGGCTGCTGGTTTAAAAATCTGATTTTATCTGAGATGGTTAATGCCCCCTCCCAGCTCCTCCAGCAGCCAGGTGAATGTCACCGGCCCTGTTTTAAAGGCAGAGGGGACACTTGGCCTGCAGAGAGCCAATGTCAGAGGCAGGGTCACACCCCGAGAGCCAGCCCGTCCTCTGCTCCCTGCAGCAAGGATTTTTCTTGGAGCAACATCCCCCCTGTGTGAGCTGGGGCTATAAAGAACAAATGAAGTGCTGTGCAAGCCAAAGGAAACGGCATCGTTTAAAATCTGCACAAGGTTAAGAGGCACGGGGAGGACATGGAATGTGTGGATGGATGGCAGGAGAGCTGGCAGATCACACCCAGGGGCTGCAGAGCCCCAGCCAAATCAGCCAAGTGCGGAAGGAGCAGGGAAATCGGGCTGCTCACCTGCTCCAGGACCGTCCCGGGGGATGCAGCTCAGCTCTGCGCCGCGCTCCCGAGGGAAGGGCTGATGGATCGGTTCTTCCAGCGCCAACCTGCAGAGTCATCCCGAGCAATTAGCTGGGAGTGATGCCCGGCTGGCAGTGACAGCTCCTGCGACGCTCCCACCGTCCGGCACATTCCCAGCTGGAGAGCAGCGGAGCCGCTCCCGGGGCTGAGTCTCCGGGGGCGCAGGCGCGGGCTGGAGGGATTCGGGGAGCGTTTAGAGCCGTTTGCTCTCGCAGCCCCGCAGGCAGGGCCTGGGGCAAGTTGCCTTCCCAAATTAGGCCACTGTCAGGTTTGGCGGCTGAGGTTTCAGTTCATTTTCTTCCTGGCTCCCTCCGAGCAGCCCCATGTGGATTCCCGGGCCAGGATGCAAAGTGTCTGGGCAGCGCTCGGTCGTGCTCCCTGCTGAGCTGTTAACACTGATTTTCCATGAATATTCAGGAGTGTGAGAGGCATCCAGGATGCTCCTGCAGTCAAGGCTCACTAGATCTTGACTCCAATGCTGCCATTGGCTTCCCATGGCTTCCTGGGCAAAGCAGCCTTTGGCTCTCTTGGAGAAATCCTTTTATTTCCCTACAGCCAAGTAGCTGGGTGAGTAATGGGAGAAGGCTCATCCAGGAAGGGAAAAATCATAGAATCATGGAATGGATTGGGTTGGAAGGGACCTCAAAGATCATCCTGTTCCACCTCTGCCATGGGCAGGGACACCTTCCACTATCCCAGGCTGCTCCAAGCCCCGTCCAACCTGGCCTTGGACACTTCCAGGGATGGGGCAGCCACAGCTTCTCTGGGCAATTCTTCCCAGTATTCCATCTAATCCTGCCCTCTGGCAGTGGGAAACCACTCCCTGTGTCCTGTCACTGCCCAAAGTCCCTCTCCAGGGCAGGTGGCAGGAATGAGCTCAGGTAAGGTTCCATCACCAACAGGATTTGTTTCCCACTGAGAGTGTGAAGGGCAGCATCCCCCCAGTCATTCAGTGCTAATCCTGCAGCTTGGCTGGAGTGGGGTGTCCATAATGAGCCCCCCAGAGCCTTTCCCCAGGAATGTCTGGACCCTCCCTGCCCAGGCAGGGGCCATGGGGGGCTCCTCCCTGCTGCGACTCTGCTCTCAGAGCCTTCCATTTGAGCCCAGAAGGGAGATCTGGGAGCAGGGAAGGTCCTGAGCAGTGACTGCTGAGTTTTTCTCCCCAGCCTGTCATTCCCTGGCCATCTGCTCCCAGCCAGCCCTGCTTTCCCACCTCAGCCCTGCTCCCAGCACATGGGAACAGCTGGATAGAACCAAATTTTCACTTGTTTTTGAAGAGCCAGCAGGTCCTGTGGCCAGGAAAAACATTTACTGACAAAATAGTCATGGATCTATTTCCCTTTCATCAGGGCGAGGGCGGCAGTGCCGATGGGGATGGTTTTTATACAAAATTCAGGAATCACTGTCACTAAAATGAGAACCCAGTGTGTTTCAGACTGGCCAGGCAGCTGACACCCATCAGCCCCCTGGAAGCAGCCCAGGGCTCGTGGGGATGGCCTTTGGCTTCCCCAGCTCTGTTGGGCTTGGGGGATGGTTGTTCGTCTGAAAGCAGGGCTTCTGTTTGGTGGTTTGCCCTTAAGAAAAGAGATTTTCCTGTAATTGCAGAGGAATTGCTGCTGGGCCTGGCTCAGAATCATTCAGAATTTGGTGCCATGAGCTCCTGAGCTCAGCCTCTCCAGGGCCCTGCCCCAGCCCGGGATTCACCTCAGGAATTCATTGAGCTCTTCCCTCACCAGAGCTGCCTCCTGGGTGGAGACTGACCTCCACCAAGACCTGCTCCTAGTTCCTGCTTGTCCTTCTGAAGCCACTGGTCCTCCTGGGGAGGCTGGAGCAGGACCTGGGCAGTGATGGGGAGAGGGGCATTCACATGGACCCACCGGAGCTGCTGCTTTGGGGGAAAACTGGGATATCCACCCCATCAGTGCTCCCGTTCCTCTGGGACACTCCAGGCTCCACCCCTGGCCTCAGGAAGAGAATCAGTAAGGTTGGAAAAGCCCTCCAAGGTCATCAACTTCAACCTGTGCTTGATCCTCACCTTGTCACCAGCCCAGAGCACTGAGTGCCACATCCAGTCCTTCTTTGGGCACCTCCAGGGGTGGGGACTCCAAACCTCCCTGGAGAGTCCAGAACTCCCTACATTTCCCCTTGACCTCCCTCTCTTCCCTCTCCCTGTCCTCACATGGATGCACCCACTCACTGACCTGCTTTTGGGTGAAGTTCTGTGTTATTCCCATGGTTATTCCAGCTGAGCAGGATTCTTGGCTCTGCTTCTGCCAGCCTTAAACCTCCCCACTCCCCTTCCTGCTGGGCTCGGGGTCAGCTGAGCCCCGGGGCAGGAGAGCTGCAGGTTCCCAGCTGCTCTGGGAAAGGGCTTGGGGAGCATCCCGTGGTTTGGATGATGGCTGGGTGTCTGCCTGCCTCGCTCCATGGCCTGGCTGAGGAGCTGCAGCTCTCCAAGGGCACTGACTCAGGCAGGGCTGGCATCTCCACAGCCACTGGGCACTGGCACGGGAAGTGGATTTCAGCTCATTAATCCCTGGCCACATTCACCTCCCTCCCTCAGCTGGTTTTTCCAGGAGCCTCATCCAAGTGTGATCTCGTCACTGTGTTTGCAGTGGCTTGGCAAGGACTCGTTCCCCGGGCTCCCTCCCCTTGCCCACTCCTTGCCCTTTCATTTGTTGGAGCTTCCCTATGTCCTCTATTTTTCTCCTCTGTTTTTCCTTAGTTTCCATGTGCCCAGACACACTGGAAGGGAAATTGGCTCCTGTCCCATTCCTGACCCTGCTGTGCAGAAGTGGGGGATGAGCACGTTGCTCATCCCTGCCGCAGCTCAGAGGAGGAGGAGGAGACCCAAAATGCATCCCAGAAACCCCCACATGCATCTCCTGGGGGTGCAGACCCTCTGGCATCACTCCCCCATGGAACGCAGCCTTCCCTCTGCTCCATGTGGTGCTCCAGAGGTGTTGGCTCTGCCTGGAGAAACCCTGCCCTGCAGAGTCACGTCCAGATTCTTGAGGTGCAGGAAAGATCCTTCCACCCCCTAAAATCCAGGAATATTTTGGCTGGATCTTAGTCTGGATTAAGCCATGGGCTGAAAGACAAGGCAAAGCAAGGATAACTCCCGGCAGTGTCTTGATTTCCATGGCAGAAATTCCAACGGGGATTCTGCCCTCTCTGCCATTGCCGTATTTGTTGACCAGACACGGCAGACAAGGAAGAGGATTGGAAAATGGGGTGTTGGAATGCAGAGTGCAGCAGGAATGATGAGTTGGCATCCCAGCCAGGGAGACATGGAGAGCCACGAGAGCAATTCCAATGAGTCAAATGCCCTTCCCTGGCCCCAGGCTAAAATCCAGGGAGACTGAGAAACATAAAAGGAAAGGGGAGGGAGGGAGCACCCTCAAACTCAAACAGAATATTCAGTGTTTGCTTTAGGTGGTGCCATTTTTCCTTGTCCCTCTTCCTCTCCAGGGAAGAATTAACCTCAGGATGAGAAGTCCAAGCACTTTGTGCTAAAAATGCCTGTCCCAGTTAGGTCTGGTCTTAGCCCAAAATTGCACATAGTTTCCATCTCCCTGGATCTGCTGTTTCCAGTCAATGAGGCTTCACTCCAGTTACACACAGTCCTCAAACTGGTTAAAGGAAGAAATCCCCCCCTCTGCTCTTCCCTGTGCATCCCAGTGCATCCACCCTCCCTGGAAAAGCTGAAGAGGGAAGATTTTTTGTCAAGTTTAAACAATGACTTCTGGGAAGAGCTATGGCATGTGTTCTGCAGCAAATCCAAGGGGATGACCACAAGATTCCCTCTGGCTCTGTGCTCTGGGAAGCCATTGTTTGGGATGTGTTGCAGGGCTGTTTGCCTTGGCCCAGCGTGTCATCCTCTCTCCAGGCTTTGAATAGGCCCTGCTGGAGAAAAGCACTGGAAGTCTGTTCTCCATTTGCTCTTGGCATTCATCGGGTTGTTTGTTTGTTTATTTCTTTGGGATTATTTTAAGGACCTCGAGGTCCCCACAGCTCCAGAGGCAGGACCTCCATGTGCTGCACGGATGTTCCCTCTCCGGCAGCTCCGATGGCAGAGGATGGAGAAGGTCACGTCCCCTTGGTCCCGGTGCCTGACCTGGGTGTGCTGCTCCTGCTCCTCTGTGTCCTGAAGGACCAAGGGCTCTCAGCATCCCTGCAGTTCCATTTCCACTGGGTGAACAACGCTTGCTGCATCCCTGGCTGCTCCAGGCTGTGTCCCAGGATTCCCACTGCCAGAGGGCAGGGTTAGATGGGATATTGGGAAGGAATTCTTCTCTGTGATGGTGAAGAGGCCCTGGCACAGGGTGCCCAGAGAAGCTGTGGCTGCCCCATCCCTAAAGTGTCCAAGGCCAGGCTGGATGGGGCTTGGAGCACCCTGGGATAGTGGAAGTTGTCTCTGGCCATGGCAGGGGTGGGACTGGATGGGCTTTAAGGTCCCTTCCCACCCAAACCATTCTGTCACTCTGTGATTAGGGAGCCTCAGGCTCCATCTCTCCAGCATCTCCCAGAGCAATGGACTCCAAGCTGTGTCCTGAGGTCCACAGGGTTCCCCCATCCTGTCCCACTCCCCTCTCCCAGGCGGCACCAGCTCCTCCCAGCGAATTCCCAGCTATTTGTCTGAGCTCCCACAAGATCTGAGCCCTGGGGAGCCTGGCACAGCCCCAGGCAATCTGCTCCAGTGCTTTGCTCTCCTTAGAAAGGATTTGTAAACACAAATCTTGATCTTTTCTGCTGCAATCTCAGACCATTGTCAGGTCCCAGCCAGGCAGCCCCAGCTGCTTTGCTCTGATGGATGAAAAGCTGGGAAAACCTGAGGCTTGAACAGGGTCTGGTTCTGCCCAGACCCCCCCAGGCATCTGGGGAGGTCACCCCCATCCTGCTGACATCCCAAAGAATCACAGAATCGTGGAATGGTTTGGGTTGGAAGGGACATTTCAATGTCATTGTCTTTCACTCCCTCTGGACCATGGGGGCCACAGATGTGCCAGGGTGGCTTGGAGGGAACAGGGACATCTTCCTCTATCTCAGGTTGCTCCAAGCCCCATCCAGCCTGGCCTTGGACACTTCCAGGGGCAGCCACAGCTTCTCTGGGCAACCTGTGTTCCTCACAGGGAACAATTCCTTCCCAATCTGAACCAGGGGGATTCCTCAGCTCTGCCTGGAAGAAGAGGAAACCTCGGGTCCAACAGCCAAAGGAAGGTTTGGATGTCAGCTTGTCTGTGCCCTCTGAAGGGACTCGGGAGGTGTTCCAAGGTGGGAGGCGATCACCCACATCCTGCCTGGCATTATCCAAGCTGCAGCTGAGGCCAGGAGCAGCGGTGCTGCTGACCACGAGTCCCTCTGGAAATAGCAAAGGGAAGAAAGCAGCAGATGGAGAAAAGGAGGAGCGAGACAGCGCGAGGAAGAATAAGTGGCTGTGCATGAAGAGCTGGGAGGAGTGGAGAGCAGAGGGAGCTGTAATTAGGGCAGGTTCGGTTGTGTGAATTTTGCTGGGTCTGCAGCAGGAGGTTGCCCAGCAGCTGCACAAATGATTTATTACATGCTCACTACATCTGCCCTGTAGGAAGGTAAATAAAATGTACACAGTGTCCCATTTACTCAGACAAGCAGGGGGATATGACCCAATTTCTCTTTGACTCCGACGTTTTCCTCCCCGGGATGAGCCCCCCGGGAGGTGGGAGCACCCCAGGCCCCCCCGGAGCCACATTTATCTCCCTGCCCTTGCTGTTCGAGGGATCCCGGGAGGCACAGTCGGGATTAAGCCCCCCCTCCCACCATCCTGCACCTCCGGCAGCGCCTGCCCCGAGCACCGGTGACCTGTGACAAGGAGGGACTCCCCGGGAGGTGCCAGCCCCACTCCAGGAATCCGCCGGCACCATCTGCGTGTGGGATTAGGGACGCTCTTCCTCTGACAGGGACAGGGAGAGCGACAGGAGCCGGGAGCATCATCTGGCTCCCGCATCTGCCAGCGCTGCCGGGGCTCGGCACAGGCGGCCGCACCACGGGGAGGGGGCTCGGACCCCCCTGCGGAGGAGAAAGTGCTGTGTGAGCAGCGGGAACTGGATTTTCCATGGGTTTGCTCCGTCACTCAGCAGGTCCGGGGGAGATAAGGGCCCCTGCACCCTGGGATCCGTTTGCTGATATCCCAGATCCAGCCTTTGCTGAATGTGCAGGTTTTGGCCGCGCTGTTCCTGACTGTTCCTGGCATTTTTTTTTTCCAGCTCTCCTTGTTAAGGCTCCCCCGGCCTCCCCAGCAGGCAGCCCCGGGCAGGCAGGAGCCGGCTCCAGCCCTGCAGCCGCCGGGATTTGTTGCAGATGTCGGGCAGGGAGAGGCCGGGGAGGTGGCACGTGGCCAGCGGGGCCACGGGCAACCGAGCGGGCATAAAGTGGCCATTGAGCTAAAACCCCTCTTTGAGGGATTCAAGTTCAAGGGTTTGTCTGTGCAAAGAAAGAGCCCGCGGGCCGTGGGCTTTTCTGAATCCCATTTCCACAGGACTTAAGGCAAATACTCCCTGGAAGCATGTTGTGCTCCGTGTTTGGTTGATCTGCTGGGTTCATCCTGCTGCACGCAGGAAAATCCAGCCGGAAAACCTTTCTGGAGGGCTGAGGAGAGGAGCACACGCAGGGGCTGGTGACAGCCTTCCCTGGCAGCCCCAGCGCTCCGGGATGGACACTCGCACCAATCCCTTCCCCGGAGGGTCCCTGCGCTCCCCTCCTGCACCCAGATGTTCCCCCAGCTGTGCCGGGCGGAGCGGGGATGCCGAGGACAGGACACTGTTACTTAGCAACAGCTGAAGGATGTGCTCTAACCCCGTCCCCAGCGCCACCCTCCCGGCGAGTCCTGCGGGGGAATGGGCACCGTTCCCATCAGAGCGAGGCTCCGGGTGGGATTTTTTCCTATTTTATCCTTCTTCTGCTCCATAATTTTGGGCTGCTTCAGCGGGGAGCTGCTCAGTCCTGGGTTGGGATAAATGCCGGCTCTCTGGGATGAGTGGGGCCCATCCTGGAGCTGCTGCCCCTTCTCCCTCTGTTCACTCCAGGCTCTTTCCCCTGCTCCACACTCCTGCTCCTCCCACAGCCTGAGGACAAAAACCTAATTGCACGACATAAATTATAGCAACTCTCCAAATAAAAGCCCAGGCAGAAAAGGCTGCGGCTGGATGGACACTTGAGGGCTATTAGAAGATGCATAAATTCCTTTCCTCGGGTTTTTCATTTTTACATGTCTAATTACAGTGAAAGGAGCCTTTCAAGGGCTGCTCAACTGCCAGGGCTCTCTGCAGCCCCTGGCAACTGGAGCGGGAAGAGGTGGCAGGGTCGGACACCCCCGTTTACCTTGGAGAGAGCCCGGGGCTAAACAAATGCCAAGGGCTTGGGAAGGAGCGGCGAGGAACCGCTGCATTCCCTTGATCTCCCCCGGGAACCTGCAGCGGTTCCCTGGGCACCCATCACTCCCAGGGAGATGTCTGGGCCATTGTGGGCCCTCTTTATTTATCTGACGCTCCTCAAACTTTAATTAAAGATGTCTCCTCGGGGTGTGCTTTAGCTCCATATTGAAGATGGACTGGCTGGAGAAAATGAAAATGAGCAGCGTTCCTGAGCACTGGGAATAAAAACCAGGAGGGGGATGATGGAATTTAATGGTCTGGCTCCCTCCCTCCCTGTGCTCTGGCCATGGAGGCCCCAGATGTGCCAGGGTGGCTTGGAGGGAACAGGAAGGACCCGGGATCCACCAGGCAGGGGAACTTCAGGCTGGGACGGGGAGAAAAGCCCTTAAAGCAAGAGAAATGCAGCGAGGTCAGAGGCCAGAGCTGCTCCCAGCTCGGAGCACCCAGCGCCTGACGAGCTGCTGGGATAATTAGGGGCAATTTATACCTCCAGGTCAGGGGTTCACTCTGGCTTGTCATCGATTTTGAGGTGGGTGATAAACTGCCGGGAAAACAGAGCTGTCGGGATAACACGGGAAGTGTCCCATTAGAGGGGGAGCTTCTGGGGCAAGCGCTGCCATCGGAGCCCCTCAGAGCCCCCCGTGGCTGTGGCCTGGGCAGGACCCCCGTGGCTTTATTGCTACTGTCCCCCATCCCTGGGGCTGACAAATGTCCCCTCTGATGCTGTGCTGGTCTCCTTCCCACGGGGGGAAGGTGTTGGGATGCTGGACGTCAGTGTCCCCCCAATCCAGGAATCACTCCATCATTTCTGGGAAGCGGATTCAAGAAGGCAGCCCCAGGGTCATGCTCACACAACCTTCAGGGATGCTGATTTTTCTGCCTGGGAACCTGAAAACAAATCCAGGGAAGATTTGTGCCTGCATTTGTCACTGCTTTCCCAGTGCTGGGGAACAGCCTTTGGCTGCTGGTCCTGGATCCATGGACAGGATGATTCCCAGGGCTGTCCCTGCTGGAGGCGGAGGTGCTAAAGGCAATAGAGCTGCTGGGGTGTGCAGGGCATGGATTCATCCTCGGTCCATCCTGTTCCCGTGTTTGCTCTGCTCCAGAGGCGATGGAAAAGGGAAGCCCAGGCAAGGGGAGCGTCGGGAGCTTCCTGCAGGGAAGGGGCTGTCCCTTGGCTCACAGCTCTGATCACAGATGCAGGTCCTGCTGCTCCCGGCGAGCACAGCAAGAGCTTAAATATGTTTGTTCCATGCCTTTCTTTGCAAACTGCTCCAGCAGGTAGAACAGTTCCCAGATCTATTCCTGAAGCCAAAGAAAAGCAGCTGCAGGAGGGAGCTGGATGTGTGAGACAGCTCAAGCCCTGGTTGTGCTGCTGGGCACAACAAGCTCTGCCCCTCATCCCGGGATGCTCCCCCGGATTTGATTGCACTGATGTGATCCCACTCTGGATAAACTGCCTGAGCTGGAGCCTGGCTCTGCTTCCTCTAATTAAAGGTGTCAAATTATGCCCCTGACTGAATTCAGCAGCAGCAGCAAAGTCCTTCCCAAGTCCATGAAATCATCCAGACCTTGGGCCATGAAATTCCAGGAGAAGTGATGTGCTCTGAACTTCCCAGGCTGAGAAGTGCCCTTCTCACCCAAAGAGGTCCCAGACAATTAAATGTGACCTGGTTCATTGGGATCAGGGTTGAAATTGCTCCATCTGTGGCTCAGGGCTCAGCCACAGCCCCTCAAAAACCAGATGCTGACCCACAAGTCTTGGAATCTGCAAGGAGGGGGATAGAGCCGTGCTGTGCTGCATCCCAGGCTTGGGAACACAGCTGGACACCGCCACAGCCTTCCTGGAACCTCTCTGTGTCACTTTGGGCGATGTCCCACCTTTCAGAAATGATCCTTGTCCTGATGGAGACACAGAGAAGCCTCAGACCCAATCCATGGGCAGGGTGGCAGGAATCAGGCATTTCCAACCACAAAGATTTAAGGAAAATCACACTTTCAAATGGATGCAGCAGAAAAGGCAAAGTTCACCAGGTGAATTCTTTGCTGGAACTGGGAATGAGGCACCTGGAGAGCTCCATGTGCCCCAAAACCCTGGGCTCAGCAGATCCCCCTCACCGAGCACTCAGCTCGTCAGCTCTGCGGGGACAGATTTGTGAGGATGCTCCTGTCGTGCCATTTAAAATATTAGTAATAATAAAGGAGGAGGAAGGGAAGTGTGTGAGGATGGAAAAGGGACTCTGCAGCCTGGAGAGCCACCCCTGAGCTCCGGCACAGCTCGGAGAAGCCCCTCTCGGCATCCAGTCCCTGGGTGGTCTCTGCCTCTTAATTACAGGGTTAATGCCACGTTACGATCACGAGAAGTTTCTTAGCCTGATAATGAGTAGGAAGCAGCTGTAGCCTGGAAAATGGAATAATTGCAGAGTGGAGCAGTGTAATTATAAGGTGTGGATCCACTGCCTCCATGTTTACCTAGAGGAGACAAATCCCCTCGGAAGCTGCAGCCGTGGCAGCAGCTGGAGCTGTTCCTTGCAGGGGGGTGTAAGTGTGTAGTAAAGGGGGAGCAGGGACAAGTCCTGGCCTGCTCCAATCGCTGGGGATGTGCCGGGGCTTGAGCTCAGCTGGACTCGGAGCCAGCAGCACCCAGCCCGTGCTGGATGAGCACCATTCCATCTTCTGGGAGGGGCATTTCCGTGGAGCATCACCGTGACAATCCCAGCTTGGACACAGCATCACAGGATGGGTTGGGTTGGAAGGGACCATAAAGCTCATCCCATTCCATTCCCTGCCACGGATCTTAAAGATCAGCCCCGTTCCACCTTCCACTGTCCCAGGTTGCTCCAAGCCCCATCCAACCTGGCCTCGGACACTTCCAGGGATGGGGCAGCCACAGCTTCTCTGTGCCAGGGCCTGCCCACCCTCACTGTAAAAATCTCCTTCCTTCCACATGCTCATTCTCCCTCATTTTCATTCTGGGAAAAAGCTTTTGCCAACTGGTTTTTTTCCTGAAAAAGAGATTCGGCTGAATCCAAACATTTGTTGCAGTTTTGCTGGGTCTGCTCAATTATTCTGCACTTTAAAAAGACAAAATATGCCAATGTGGAGAAGGAAAGTGGGTCAGGTTTGAGATGAGTGGCAGTAACAGCGACTGAAGCACAGCTGAGCTGTTCCAGCAGCTCTGTCCAATTCTCTCCTTGAGATCCCAGTGCTCTCCTTGAGATCCTGCAGCCGGCACAGCCTCGCTCCAAACCTATCCCGAGCTCCATTGCCTGTGCAACCTTTGGAAATATCTTCCTCTGATCTTCAGTAATGACCCCGTGCTGGTGTCTTTTGTGATGAATGGGCTGCAGAGGAGCAGGGGAAGGTGAGAAGAACCCTTCTCTAACCCTTCCCTTTCCCTTTCCAAGGTCCTTTACCAGGTCTGGGATCTTCTCCTGCTGCTCATCAGCTGGAAAATGGCTCAGGCACCACTTAAGGAGTTGGACCAAGTTTTTGATGAGAGACAATGGACTGACTAATGAGAGGGAGCTTTTCATGGCCCCACACATTTCCCAAATGCTCCTGGGGCACAGTGCTTTCCCCCATGGCAGATGTCCAGCTGGTCATCGCTCTCCACCAGGTGACATCCCATCCCTCGGCAGCATCTCGTACAACCCCAGAACGTTTGGGCTGGAAGGGATCTTAAAGACCGTCCAGTCCCATCCCTGCCATGGCAGGGGCACCTTCCACTAGCCCAGGTTGCTCCAAGCCCCGTCCAGCCTGGCCTTGGAAACTTCCAGGGATCCAGGGGCAGCCACAGCTTCTCTGGGCAACCTGTGCCAGGGCCTCACCACCCTCATGGTAAAAACTTCTTCCCAATATTTAATTTAAGCTGAGTCTCCTTTGGGTCAATATCTCGACACCAGGTGGTTCCTGTGCCAGCTGCTCCATGAGCACCCAATCCCAGAGCCCCTCCCTGCCTCCCCGAGGGACAGGAGCCCCTCGTGCTCCTGCACTGGACCCTGGGGACAGAACCTGGGGTGTGTGACTGCAGCAGGGGCACTGAGACTCCTCAAGAGCCCCATCCTGGCAGAGAGCCCCCTGCTCCTTCCCTGTCTCACCTCCTCCCCAAGGATCCCACTCCACTCCCAGAATTCCTGCACAGGTTTAAATTGGGCTGTTCAGACCTCCAGGGCAGGAAAAGCAGGAGGAGGCAAGCAGGGACCCAAGTGACTGATTTAATTCCACATTCCCATTGGAATCACTGTTTTGTTGGAGGTTGGAACAGGTAACTCCAGCATGGAGCTACAGCCTGTGCCAGGGCCGTGCTCCGGAGCCAGCAGGAGTTTCACCCTGATCACTTTTACTCATTACCAGCATCTCCAAATCCCTCTAAATTCCTCTTGTCTCTCTCCTTGATTTCCCCCTAGTCCTGCATGCTGAAGTCTGCAGAATCCCTGCCTTCCCTGTCCATTAAGCTTTTAACACTCCCTGCATTTCCCGACAATGCCGCAGATCCCATTACAGCTCCTTAAATGTTAATTTTTATTGATTCTATGCACGGACATAAAAATCCACCTCCATACAAACACCAGACATATATTGAGGTATATATTGATATCTAGCAAGTGGTTCCCGGAGCTGGAGGCTACTGGAAGTTGGTTACTGGGACCCCAGGGAATGGGGGAATCCTTCCCAGTGGGAAAACAGGGAGCCCAAAGGCGGAGCAGTTCCATCAGCAAGAACTCAGGAAGCAAAGGGACTTTCCTCAAGGCATTCCCAAGGAAAAGGACTTGAGGAGCTGCTGGGCTGGACTGAATCTGAGGTGATAGAGGGGGATGGCACCAGGAAGGAGGGAATTTCCAGGGTTTCTGCTGGGATGAACCCCTTGCTCACCACATCACCCGACAGCAGCCCCATGCCAGGCACACAGTGAGCATCCCGCACCCATCCTCCCTCAGATCCTTAGGAAGAGGCGGATTTCCCAGGGAAAGGGGTTGGTTGCCTCAGGGATTACGGAGTTGTTGGCTTCTGTGTCGCGGTCACGGCAGCAAAGCAGAACTGAGCAGCCAAGTGGCTTTGTTAATCCTCTGCCTTTGGTTTCCAGCACTGCCCGTTTGCAAACACAGCTTTAATCTCCATCCCTGCTTTCCAGCCAGCTCCATGGACACTGGAAAACGAGGATGTTCAAACAGAGAGAAGCCAAGGATGAGCCCAGTGAGGGCCCTTGCAGAGACACTGGGTGTCCTCAGCCAGCCCTGTCCCCTCCCAGCTGCTTGGTGACCGTGTGCAGGTGTCACTCAGCTCTGGGAAAACTCATTCCCATTCTCTTTATCTGGAGAAAATACCTGCCCTGGCTCCGAGCTGCTCCCAAAGAGCGTCAGTGTCACCTGCCACAGGGCAAAGCTTCACATGGGCACCTTGCAAAGGGGACAAACCTGGTGCTTGGATTTATATCAAAATGAGAGGGGACATGCAGGAACCTCAGGGTCCTCACTGGGACATTCAAAGTGAATCCAGGAGAGACTGGAAGCCAAATTTTCACCTGTCATCAGTTTTCTACTGCATGAGCTTCATCCAAACCCTCTGTGCATCATCCCTCTGCAAAGGACCAGGTTTGAAACTAAAAGAGGGAAGATTTACATTAAATATTTGGAGGAAATTCCTCCCTGGGAGGGTGGTGAGGCCCTGGCACAGGTTGGCCGGAGAAACTGTGGCTGCCCTGGCCCTGGAAGTGTCCAAGGCAGGGAGTGGAACAAGATGATCTTTAAGGTCCCTTCCATCCCAAACCATTCTGGGATTCTGTGATTTTTTTGGGAGGGGATGGCATGTGGGGAGCTTGGGAGAACGGTGGCAGTGGGGCCATGGCTGTGCCTGCTGTGGCAGCAGGTCCTTTGGCACTGCTGTGGGGCTCCACAGAGCTGCAGCTGCATTGATGGCTCTGTTTCATGGCTCTGCTGAGTGTCAGGAGGGAGGAGAGATGGCAGCAGCTTGATTTCCCTGAGAATGATCCATTTAGAGAGCGATGGCTCAGCCAATCCTTTGGGAAAAGCCCGGGGGCCTACGTGCAGCCACAAGTGTTATTGAGACTTTCAGCTCCGACACCAGCTCCCATCCATCACGTCTGCCTGGCCTTCCCAGTGCCCCTCCTCCTCCTCCCGCAAATATTCCCAGAGCAAACTCCACTGACCCTCCCAAGGTCCCTGTTCACCTGTTGCCTGACACGCTCTGGGCTCGTCCTCTGGCGTTGGAAGGGTTAAATTCTGCATGCCCCGAGGCCACGCTTCACTTGATAATGTCATCAGCTGGTGACAGTGTTAATGCGGGGATCAGGTGCAGGAGGCGGCTGCATTACCCTGGAGAGAGATGAGTTGTGTCCGGAAGAGCCAGAACTGGATGTGTGGAATGATTGCACCAGGGGTGCCCTTCCTTCCCTGCCAAAGCAGCAGCGGCCCCTCCACAGGGACACCCTCTTCCCTCTTGTTCCATGAACCTCTCCTCCTNAATGCAGCATCCCTCGATGGTCCCTGTGGCACAGAAGTGGCAGCAGTGCCAAGCCAGTGCCACCATCCTGCTGTCCCAAGTAGTCCCTAAATCCCTCCTGCTGTCCCCCACCAGGGCCATCCCCTGTCCCCCACCTGTGCCATCCCCTGTCCCCCACCTGTGCCATCCCTGCCACTCTCCTGCCTGTTTAGCACACTGGGAATTTTTTCAATATATATTTAAATCCCTGCATCTCTCCAGGAGATGAAGGTTCCATCCACAGCTTCTCCCTCCCAGTATCCCAGTGCTCCCAGACAGGCAGGGAGTGCTGGACTGGGGAACTCACTGCTGGGACCTGCTGGTGTCCCCTCTCTGGACACTGGATGAAGTCACCGTGTGCCTTTTCCATCCAGCTCTGCTCATCCAGGTAGGAGATTTGTGTGGATGGTGGTGACTTGGGACACTCCCCTGGGAGCTGAGCAGGGCTGGGAGTTCCTGGGACAGAAAGCAGGATCTGGGCAGGGGAAGCAGGAGAGGAGGCAGGAGCAGCTCTCGCTCCTTTGGCAGCATCCTGCCCATCTGTACCTGGTGTTCCAGAGCCATTTGAAAACCCTCTCATCCCTGGAAGTGTCCAGGGACGGTGCAAGGTGTCCCTTGCCATGGCAGGGGGTGGAACAGGAGGAGCTTTTAGGTCCTTTCCAACCCAAACCATTGCCTGATTCTGTGATTCCATGATTCCATGAAAAGCCCAGGAACACTGAACGAGAAGTGACCCTGGTGCTGTCCCAGGGTCTGAGGCTGTGACAGGGATCCCCTCAAACCTCCTGCAGAGACCTTCCAGCACTGCTGCCAGGGGGACCCTGCTCCATCAGCTGGAGAGGAGGGACAGAACAGCAGCAGGAGAAGTTGTTTCCCAGTTGGAACTGGAGCAGGCTGGATGAGTCCCAGCAGAAAGCCCTGAGGAGCCCGTGGAGGGTGGGGAGGGAGAAGAGTAGGCAGAAGAGACTCTTGTGCAAAGCCTGGATTTAAATAAACAAGCAGCAGGCAAAGAGGGGTGAGATTGAAGGAGAACTCCTTCAGCTGAGGTTTCCATGAGTGCTTCCAGGAGTACACAAACCAGGCCAGCACAAGGAGTTTGTCCCAGTATTCCTTGTTCTGCACTTTCCCAAGAAACATCTCTGGGCAGGATCCTTCAGTAGGCTGGGTCCAACAGGGACAGCAGGGACTTCTTGAGTTGTTATTAATTGTTTGTGTTCTGCTGATGCTGGGAGAGCTTTGCTGGAGTTATCCAAGGAAAAATAAGCTTTTCCAAACAGGTATTTAAAGACCCAAAGTGATGCCATGGCCTCAACCACCCTTCCAGCCTTGGGATCTGCTGGCAGTGAGGACACAGCGGCTTCCCCTCCCTCCTTCCTCTGTGCACCATTAGGGCTTCCCCCACTTCCTCCCCCTGATTTGGGGACCCCGTTGTCCAGTCCTGTTCCTTATCTTCTCACCGTCACCTCTTGCTGGCTCAACCCCATCCTCTCTCCCTGGGTCTGGGGGATGTTTTCCCGCTCAGGGGGTCCTGAGGAGCCGTGTCCATGTGCAGGGACCCCGGTGAGACTGAGGGACTGAGGGGGGTAGGAATGGAGAAGCCAAGCCTGGGAAGTGCTTCTCATTGGAGCCAGGCTGCCCTGGCAGCCAACCTCAAGTCACTGCAGCTTCCCAACTCTTCTCACCCTGCCAGTTATTAAAGATGTCCCCCAGTTCCACCAACACGAGGAATTTTTGCTCAGGGAGCAGGACAGACAGATTTTAACTGAGCTGCTGCTCCCCAGACATGTTCTCTGCGCAAGAACATCTTATTTCTATCAACCTTTCACCACCCTTTCACCTCCATCTTCCCCCTTCCTGACTTGGTTACAAACCAACTTGGAAATCTCCAGCTCCAAGCCAGCCCCTAAGTTTTAATTAATGTTCTCCTCTCTCCCCCAGACCTGCCGAACTTTGCTGACACTCTCAGCATCCCAAAGAGCCTCGAGAAGCAGCTGAAACCTCCGTGACGAGGGGGCCGTGCCCACTTCCCCCGGTTCCCACACTCCCAACACCTCCGGATCCTTCCCGGCTCCCGGTTTGCGTTTCCCCCGCACTGCCGGCTTCTCTCGGCTCGGCTCTCAGACAGCTGTGATGGATCAGTGACAAGCTGCCTTTGTGTCCTCCTCTTGCACAACAATAGATACTCCTGTCTGTTTATACAAGTTTGAATTTGTCCCTATAAATACGGGGTGGAAGAAACAGTAGACTATAGATTGCACCCTGACAGCTGAAAGATTAAGGGAATCCATTAACTAAACCAACTGCCTGGAAATCTTATGCAGAACATACACCTGAAAGCCATTACTGCTGTCCTGTCATGCTGCTTTATCTCTTTATTTAGGACCCTTTTTGTTTGGTTGAGGGGTTGCTGTTTTTTCTGCTTTTTTTTTTTTTCTTTCCCCTCTAATAATGTAAACTTGTTCTGGAGTAACAGAGGAGCCCTTGATGAAGTATCTAAGTATTTTCTGCTGAAGAATTTATGAACTCGGAGCCAGCACTGTCCTTGCCAGATCCCATGGAGTGGGAGGGGAGGGGGCACTCGCCTGTCTCGGGGTTTGTGCAGTGAATGGCCTTGGCTCGGGTTTCCCTGCGCTGAGCTGTTTGCTTTGCTCTCATGGGCGACTCTGCCTCACTTCAATCTCTGGCTGCACTTAACCTTTTTTCACCTGAATTCTCTCCCTCCCTCCCTCCCCACCTCTCCCGCCGGCTCCCTGCTTTCCAAAGCCCACCCTCAAGTTCACGAGTGCAGCAGTCGCTCGGCGCTGCCGGAGCCGGGCGGGATCCTGGCTCTGATACTGTTGAAGTCTTTTTTTCTGCGGGGCTATTCAGGAATGCACACAATGCCCGTCTCCATAGTGCCCGTGCGAGCTCCTTGTCTCCACCAGCACCACGCCTGCTCCTCTCCGGCCTCCTCCCCTCCCGGCTCGGTGCTGGGGGGGTCCGAGGGGTCTTTCTGCACCTTGCTGGGAGCCAGAATTAGGGAAGGGAAAAGCAGAGACGTGCAGCTCTTCTGAAGTGAAAGTCGTTTCAGACTGGCGGAGAGAGGGTTTAGATGGGACATTGGGAAGGAACCCCACCCGTGAGGGTGCTGCCTCAGGCTGCCCAGAGAAGCTGTGGCTGCCCCATCCTTGGAAGTGTCCAAGGCCGGGTTGGACGGGGCTTGGAGCAACCTGGGCTAGTGGAAGGTGTCCCTGCCCATGGCAGGGAGCGGAACGGGATGGGCTTTATGGTCCTTTCCAACCCAAACCATTCCATGATTCCATTCTGAGCCCGAGGGGCACTGGGAGCACTTCTCACACAGAGCCTCTCCAGCTCCCACCCAACACGAGAGGTGCAGCTGCAGGAGTGTGCACAAATCCCTGGCTGGCTTTTGGAAGCTGTTTGTCTGGGTAAACAGAAGTTGAACCCTCACTGTTTCCCTTTTTCCTCATCCTGCTTCCCCTTTCCCAAGGCGGGCGAGGCTGAGCCTCTCCAGCAGCACAGCAGCATTCCTGATGTGACCTTGCAGCTATCAAATAATTCCTGCCCCACGTCCTCAGGCTGGACCCTCGTCTCAGAGGGTGACGTTGAGAGTCCAGTTCCTGCCACTGTCATCCCGGGTAGCTGTGTCCTTCGTTTGAAATCCCAGGATGGGGCTTTCCCAGTGGTGGGAAAGCTTTCCACAACCGCAGCGGTTCCATGCAGGCTCTCCCTGGGCGGGAGAGTGACCCTCCTGTGGCAGAGCCCTCATTCCGTGCCGATGGTGAGTGATTAATGCTGCCCCCAGGCAGGAATAAAGTTTCAGGAGCTGCTATTGTCAGGGGAACAGGAGCCGCTCCCATCCCGCTGGACAGATAGTAACCATGGCAACGGCGGATACACCGGGAAAGGGCCGGGAGGGTTCGGTGGGCGATGGGACACGGGGGGAGATCCCATTCAAGCCCATCCCTGGGTGTCACCGAGATGTGAAGAGCCTGAAAAGAGGGTTTCAAAGTTAAAGAAGCTTCAATGAGATGGGGAATTTTTGTTCCTCTCTCCCTCTAAGTTATCCAAATTCCCATCCAATGCTGCTGGGCTGGATCCTGTCTCGGCATGGATCATGCCTGCTGGGACTCCTCTGGGTTGGGAGAGAAATGTTCCTCAGCAGCTGGGAGCAATCAGAAAGGAGTTTAGGGATGGAAAGGCAGGAATGAAGGATGGGAGGATGCAAGTGAAGCAGCTGCAATTGTGGAAAATCCTGGATGAATCCACAAAAGAAAACCCACCCAATTCAGGAGGCTCTGGGATGCTGGAAGGATCCCTGTCCCTGCTCCATGGCTCTGCAAAAGCACTGAGAAGGTCCTGGAGTACCTCTGCCAGTGCTGTGGGGAGCTTCAAGCAGGGAAGAGCCTGGATGAACATCCATGGATGCACCATCAATGGCTTCTGCTTGGAAGTTGTCTCTGGGACTTCCACCAGTGGACGGACGTGTTGGAAGGTGCTTGGAGACCTTTGGTGAGCTTTGGGAACAGCTCTAAATGGACATCCACTGACCGTCAGTGGGTCAAGGCTTCTCCTGGAAGTGTCCATGGGTTTTTAGGAAGGGATGAGTGTGTTTGAAGGCAAGGATGCTATTTGGGGTTTGTTGGGGAGCTCCGGGAGCAGCTCAGCCTCAGGACCAGGATCTCCAGCGTGGAGATGCTCCAGGGAAGAACCCATGGTGATTCTTCCTCCAGACCAACCAGCAGCTGCCCTGGGAAGTGTTTTCCATCTGGGAAAAGAGAGAAAGGGCTGGAGATGGAGAGATGAGCCCTGTGCTGCTGGAGGACTCCCCTGTAAATCCGATTGTGCCGGAGAGGGCTCCATGCGGATCGGGCTCATTTGGGCTGTGCTGGGGGGAGATGGAAGAGGTCGGGAGAGCCGGGGTTGCCAGGCAACACTCCCCGTATATTGGGAAGATAAATCCCACAATAATGGAAAGAAGGGATCCTTTCCTCGCCTGTTGTTTGTTTCTCTCTTTCTCCGTGGTTCGGCTCGCTCGGATCCCGGCTGCGGCTCCAGGGAGCAACGTGACCTTTTCGTGCTCCAAAGGACCAAGAGGTTTATCCTTGGTGATGAAAAGTGGGATTTTTGGATCTGCAGGGGAAGTGAGGTGGCGGAGACAGGCACGCCTGGTTTTGGGAGGAAAAGGGATTGTGGGAAAAGCCAATTCCTTATCTCTGGACACATCCCACTCATGTACCACTTGCTTTTGGCAAACATTCTTGTGTTTGCTCTTTCCCCGTCTCTAAGGAAGTGTTTTGTGGTCCCTGCTCCGAACAGGGGCTGAGGTTGGCGTTGGGCTTCGCCTGGATTGAGGTTGCTCCGTCAGCAGCAGGTGACTGATTCCATCCCTCTGATCCCATCGCTCGTGATTCCAGCTCAAACACAGCTGGAGTGCCGAGCACCCTCAGCGAGCTGTTTGCAATCAGCCAAGAAAAAAGCAGGCAGACAAGTCTCCCGCTCCGGGTGTTTAAACACTTCCCAACAACAAGAAAAGCTGGAGGAAATTGCGATGATGAGAGCAACCAGAATTGGAGGCTTAATTTACCCCATCTATCATTTGCTCCGACTCGTTCAGCCGGCTCGATTTTCCATCAGTGCTTTTCAGGGATGCAACTGGGATGAGGAGGAGAAGAGACAAAGTAGGATGAGAATCCAGCTTGGGGAGCATTTGCTGAGCACACTCTGCTGTGGCAGTGCCCATCATCCTGGCCTGGACTGACAGCATTCCCTGCTCCCAGGAATCCTCCATCCCTGGGTACAGTGACCTTTGCTCAAAGGTTGGACTCAGTCTTGGAGGTGTTTTCCACCATTAATGATTCTGTGGAGAGGAAAACCCCAAAGAGTGGTGGTTTCTCACCCCACCACCCCTCTCCCCAGCCATCAGGCAGAAAGGATCCACTGCAAGGCTGGGCTGGAGCAGTTGGATTCCGGAGCCGCCGCTCCTGGCGCCGCTCGTTTCCGTCTGCAATTAGCTTGGAGCAGCATGGTAAATATTTCATACCTTAGAGCAAAGGTTGTTTAATTTTTCATTCTCTTAAAGCTGCTCATGAATGTTTTACGGAGCTGATCTCCTCGGCTGGAGTGGGAATGGGAAAGCACATGGGAAAGGTGTCCTGCAGCTCCAGCTTTGGGAGTGCATCCAGTGACCCCTCATCCATGGTGGATCTTGACTGAAGGTGCTGATGAGCCTGACTGGAGCGGGGTGTTGAGCAAAGCATCTTTAGAGAATCTGCTGCCATGTGAAATAAATGCCTCCAGTATCTCTCTCCAATCTTATTTATCCCAGCAGGAATGAATGGACTCAGCAAGAGGACAAACCCCTCCAGCTCCTGTGTCACGGCACTTTCTGCTCTGGGGTTTTTGGGAACTCACTTCAAGTTCCACCATTGCTGGGATCAGCCAGAAATGCCATTTTCAAAAGGTTTTCCTCAAAATCCATTGCTCCTACTCATTTTCATGAGGAAGGTGGCCCTGCCCATGGCAAGGGGGTGGAACCAGGTCTCTTCCAACAAAAACTATTCCAGGATTCTGAGTTTCTGGGGTGACCACCTCGTTTCTTCTCCATTTCTCTTTCTCCAGGAAAAGAAAGCCAAGAGCAACTCTGCTTGTGACATTTGCCACCCAGGCTTTTCATTCCGGACACCACGGCATTCCCCGGACTCAGATCCATGCCTGCCTCCCTGCAGGACAAGCTGAGGGTGACGTGGGTTGGATGAACCCAAATTAAGACTTCAGGAAAGGAGGTGGGAATTAATCCCAGCCTGGAACTCAAGCATGCAGGATGTGCTCCCACGGCTGCGTTCCCTCCATCCCTGCTCCTGCTCTCTCCCTCTGCCCACATCCTCTGGCACTTTAACAGGAATAATTCCCAAAGCCTTTAGCACCCATGCAGTGGATCAGCTCCTTCCACCTGTGTTTTGCCAACCTGTTTTTGTTGCACAACCAGGCTGGAATGCACAGAGTCCTGGCAGGGAGCTGGTTTTTTGGAAGACTTCCTTGGAAAAAACTCTCCTTTCTGCTTTTTCCTTCCTGAGGCTGAAGCCCCATCCCTGGAAGTGCTCAAGGGCAGGTAGGACAGGGCTTGGAGCAACCTGGTCTGGTTGAAGGGGTTGGACCAGGTGGCCTTGAAAGGTCCCTTCCAACCCAAATTATTCCGTGATTCCTTCCCCACACTGGCAGCAGCTCTGGAAAGAGAGGGGATGCCAAAGTTGTCCTCTCAAACCTCTGGCTTTTCCCTGTGCTTCCCTGTCCTTGCTGAGCTGCCTCATCCAGTCTGATCCAGGGGACATCCCTCAATCCAGTGCTCTCTGCCACAAACCTTTGGAATTCCTTTTCCTCTGCAGAAATGGAGGAACACGCGTGAAAGAGAGGGGAAAAAAAGGAATACGCAGGATAAGGGCACAAAAAGGAGGAATACACACGTTAGAGGGAACAAAAAGCAGGAATACACTTGATAAGGGACACAAAAGGTTGAATACAGGTGATAAAAGACTTAAAAAGGAGGAATACACACAATAACAGGCACAACAAGGAAGGAATACGCATGACAAAGGACAATTACCAGGAGTAATGAATTGCTTGGGATCTCTTATCAGATCTGTTATCTCCTTTTCTCTTCACTTTCCCTTGTTTGGGACCTGCCCAAGTGGATTCCCTGTATTTCAGCTCCCACATGGATGATCCTCACAGGCTGTGCTGTCCCAGGGCAGCTTGGGGTGATGTGACAGACTTTGACCAGGCTCAGGAGTGGTTTTCCCATCGAATTCCAGTAGTCTGGACACCCAGGGATAACCAGATTCCTGATCTGAGTTCGGCTGCTGCCCAAACCAGGAATTCAGATCCTCTGTTCCTGTGTGCTTGTCCCAAGCCATGGTTTTAGCACAGAACTGCAAGAAAATCCCCATGCAAAACTTATCCAGTGAATGCTGCACCTGGGATGAGCTTTCCTGAGCCTCCCCTGGGCCCTTGGAACCAGCATTTGGTGGCCCTGTCACAGAAGGACTTCGGAGGGAGTTTTGTGGTGGCCCCTCCCTGATGGCCTGAATCCACAGGGGATGGAGGTGACAGCAGGAGGGATCACCTTCCCCATCCCTGAGTCACCTCGGGGTGGGAGCAGGGATGCTCTGCAGTGTCACCATCTGTCCCCTCTCCACACCCTAAGGCCACATGCCCACGCTGCCTGGGGACATGAGGAGCAGGAAACGTCACACTCCCCCTTTTGTGCGTCCAGAACTGCCACCTGTGTCCTGTTCAAAGAATTCCTGGTGTAAGTTGCACTTGGATTTCCATTCTTTTCCCTGGAGCTCTGAAGTGCTCGGAGCTGCTGGGATTTGGCAGGGAGGCTCCGCTCTTCTCCTGGAGATAACATGAAATTTGGGATGCAGGTGATGTTTTGGGATGCATGGCTTGGGGACAGCCAGATCCACACCGTGGGCACAAGGAGCAGGGAGCCTGGGATGGGCAAGGAGAGGGGACCAGCCTGTTCTGACACCTCCCACCACCGATGGCACATGGAGCTGAGTCACATGGCAGAGCCAGCGGAGCTTTGGGAACACTGACCAGGAATTCCTAATGAATGAAATCACCCCGTGGCACCCAGAATTGTATCTGCAACCTGCTCCATGTGTTCTTTCCATGAATCCGTTAATTAGGGACTGAGTCTGGGAGCGACATTAACAAATCATCAGGATGCGTTTGTCCATGCTCCCTCTGAAAGCTCCCATTTGGAAATCTGATTAGGATTGGATCATTTTAATCAGTGACTGAGGAACACGGAATCCCTGTCCTCTCTCTCTGCCTGAGTGATGCAGGCACACGGCCTTGAATTCAGGCAGCTCTCCATAACCTTTTCCTGGAAAATCAAAGGAATTGGGAGTGTGAGGGGCTCATCTCCTGCAGAGCTGGGACACCTCGTGCAAAAATCCCTTTGGAAGATTCAGCTCATGCTGGGCTTGAGCAGCAAAAAGGGATGAAAAAGGAGTCAAAGACAATAAACAGGAGGACAAAACGCTCTGGAAGGCAGTGAGGAATGTAGGTGATGGTTTAGTGTGACCTGGGATCTCCAACAAACAATTCCAGCAGCAGGGAAAGGTTTCCCACCAGGAGGCTTCCAGGAGTGCTTGTCCCAAATCATCCTCACCTCAAATGCCAGCGCAGAGTCCTCTGAGGAGGGACAAACGCTCTCATCCGAGGAGGAACAAACACACGGATCCAGACCAGATTTTTTACTTCACCTCCCCTGCCTGAAAATCTGCTGCTCCCAAAGTGTCAGACAGGGAAGAGACTCCCCTTTGTCTCTTCATTCACTGGGAAGAATCCATCATCCAACACTTTTCACCTGCCTCAGTCACAGGTAAATCCCACACCAGATTTTTTTGCACTCAAACCCTTCATGCTTCCTCTCACCTCCCTCGATGGGACAAATAAAGCTCCATAATATGCAAAATCCCTGATTTCTTGAATTCCTTCCACTCCAAGATGTCTTTTGGCAAGGAGCCTCCTGCAGAAGGGATGAGCCCCATCTGTGCCAAAATGCAACTCAACCCCCCGCTTGCGGCCCTGGGTCGGATTTTGATCATAACTCTGCTTTGAATACATGGAAGCATTAAAAAAGGGGAGGGGGGAAGGACATTCAATGGGAAACCGAGGGCTTTGAAATGTGAGCTGGGCTCGGGCGGCACCGGGGGCTGCTGCCGAGCGCCTCGCCGCGCTCCCGGCGCTCTCCCGGCCTTCCCCCGGCCTTCCCCCGGCGTTCCCGGCCGCTGCCCTGCCGAGACAGCCTTTTGTCTTCCCAGCAGGCTGGAGCTGAGCGCTGGAAGCCGCTTCCCAGAGGGAAGGCAGCTTGTTTGCAAGAAAAAGGCGAGTTTTCTTTGGCTTTTTTTTTTGAAAAATAATCTGCCATTTATTTTTTTTTTTCTATATCTGCATAAATGCTGCAATTCTTTGTGGGATTTTTTTCCCCCCTCTCTCCGCTAACAAATGCTCCAGTGTCTTTTCCAGCATAAAAGGGTGGGGGAGGGAGAGGCACAACCCCCTCCTTCCCAACCAAACCAGCAGCATATTTGCACTGGTTAATTTAATCGGGAATTAATGCCATTAGCGGATTAAAGACGGCAACAGCCCCGGCTCCCGGCGTGAATTCCGGCGGAGCAGACGGGGTGTGGATCCAGCACACGCTGACAATGAAGTGGGAAGGAGCCGGGCTGGGCGTGGTGGGATCCGGTGTCCTCCTGCATCCATCCCTGTGAGGATCCGTGTGGCACAGGGACAAGGACAGACCGGGATGGGGGGAATGCACTGGTGGCCACGGGCAGGGCAGGGATGGAGGCTCAGGGAAAAGGCTCTGGGTGCATTTTTTTGGTCCAGCCTCAGTTTTCTCCTCTGCAAAATGGGCACAAAGACACGGATCCAGCATGGTCTGGAATGTCCTGGTGGGAAGTGGAGAGCACACTAGCGATGGGCTTATCCAGGAGAGGCCAGGGATCAGCGGGAATGTGCTGGAAGAGGCAGGAGAAGGGATCTCTAGCCCTGCTTGAATTGATGTCCCAGCCAGGTGACCGTGCCTTGGATTTGGGATTCTGTATCTCCCAAGAAGTGGGAAACAGCTTTTTCTCCACAATTCTTTCTTTCCCTGGCCCTCCATGCTCATTTTCCTCTGAGGAACTCAGGTTTGGAACACTTGTCCCATCATTCCAGGTGGAAAACCCGGCTGCTTGATGCCCTCTGCTCCTTTCTCGGGAGCTCTCCAAGTGTGGGACGTTCTCCTCTCCTTCACCTTGGGGTGGCAAAGGGCTCCGAGTCCCTGTTCCACCCCCACTGGAGGAACAGGAGAACCCAGGGAGAAGGGGCAGCGCTTTGGGTGAGGAGTTTTAAGGAAGATGTCCTCAAGAAAAACGGGATTGCGTGGAGAAAGCAGCCAAAGAGGAAAATCCACACATCCAGAAGCACCTGAGTGTGCAGGTGATGCTCGGGGGCTGCACCAGGGGCAGCCAAGGAGCCAAGAGGAGCCAGAGGGATGAGGAGGATGCGGCGGAAGAATGAGCTGAGGTGACGTGGAGGCAGCACAGCCTGAGCCAGAGCCTTTGGAGCGCAGGGAGAGAGAAAGGAAGGGAAGGAGGCCAACAGAAGCGTCACTGGGACCGGTCAAACATTTCAGTTTTGGCAGCTGCCCTCCAAAATTCTCAACGAGCCCGAAAGAAAAAGAACTAAAGAGAAACCACTTCAATAAACACTAAAAATGACCAGGGCCTTTTACTGGAATGTGATTTGCACAGGATTTTTGTTAGCGGGTGACAGGATCCCCTCCCTCCCCAGCGAGGCACCTGGCAGGAGAACAGGGATGAATGGAGGAGGGACGGATGAGCAGCTCGGGAATGTTGGCTGGATGGCTGGCAGCGCTCCCCTGCTCCGGTGGGATGAGCTGGCACAGGATTTGGGCTTTGCTGCCAGTCTGTGGAGAGGTGAAGGAGCGGAGCAGAGAGCGGGGAACATCCGCAGCTTCTCTCCCAAATGTTTCCCAGTGAAGCTGTGGCTGCCCCAGCCCTGGAAATGTCCCAGGCCAGGTTGGATGGGGCTTGGAGCAACCTGGAATAGTGGAAGGCGTCCCTGCCTATGGCAGGGGTGGACTGGGTCACCTTGAAAGTCCCTTCCACCCAAATTCTATGGTTCCGTGAGAGCTGCTCAGCAGCCAAATTCCTGCTGACACCAGTGAGCGCCCAGACCTGCAGCTCCTGACTCCAGGAGATGTTTCGCACCTGGCTGCATCCCTGTAGGACTCCTTGCTGCCCATCCCAGCCCAGAGGGTGCAGAAAGGTCCAGAAAGAGGGTGCAGGAAGCCCTGGGTGGCTGCTGAGGACCTTTGGGTGCTCCCTGGTGCTGCAGCCAAGCTCCACATGCCCCTCTCCCACCCACATCCCCCTTTCTGGGGCTCTCAGCCATCCTGTTTTCCATTAGGTCCATTAACTTTTGGACTCTTAATCCCCTTCATAGAATAAATCACTGCTCCCAGGCTGATAAGTCCTCTTCCCCTGGAGCCATCACCCCGGGCTTTCATTCCAGGCGGGATTGGAGGCTCTCCCTGCTGGCTGCAATCAAGCTACATTCTTTCAGCAATTATTTTGTGGCGCTGCTCTCCCCTCGGGAATTTCGGGGGCTCGCAGCTTTTTGTGCTCACAGGCTTCCTGTGGCTCCTTATCTCCAGCCAAGAGGTCCTTCCATTCCCCCTCCTCCGTCTGCCACGGCCCTGGATATGGATCCTGGTCCAAAATGCTTTCTGCACACGTTTGTCAGGCTGGAGCTTTTGCAGCTGGGCTGGGCAGGCAGCATCGTGTTCCCTGTCACCGGGGGCAGCAGCTGAGCCAATGCATGGAATCAGCGTCTCTGGGATCACCAGGATAACAGGAGGAGGCTCTGCAAGGGTGACACAGGGAAATGGGGGATAGGGAGGAGAGGGGGAATTCAGAGGCACAAAGGAGCCTTTGCTTCCCTTAGGGCCTTGCTGCGATCCTTGGCTGGGGACTCCGCATCCCTGGATGTGTCCAAGGCCAGGTTGGGCAGGGCTTGGAGCAACCTGGAATAGTGGGAGGTGTCTCTGCCCATGGAATGGGATGGTCTTTGAGGTGCCTGTGCCTGCTCAGCCCATCCATCCCCTCCGTGACATTCCTGACACCGCAGAACTCGCCAACCACTCGGGATCCTCAACACGGATGGTTTAGACATAAGAATAAAGGACAAAACCATCCATTTTCCTTTGGTTTTATTTTGGGGTTGATCCATCCTCTCTCTAGGAAGGAATTTTGATGATATTCACCAGGGTGGTGGTTCCCTGCCAGGCAGGTGCTCCCAGCAGGATGGACCCTCTCAAGCTCATCCACTGAGATTCCCCAAAGCACTGCCCTGGTGCAAGGCTGGACTTTGGGCTTGTACAGCATTTCCTGAGGAAGGATTCTGAGGGAAAACTTTCCCACAGCTACAAGCTTGGAGGGTTTTTAGCTGGTGCCACATGCATCTGTGCAGTGCAGCATCCAGACTTGGGGGGCACGAGCTGTGGCAAGGATTGGAGCTGGAGCTGCCATCCCTGGAATGCTCAAGGCCAGGTTGGACAAGGCTTGGATCAAACTGATGCAGTGGAAGGTGTCCCTGCTCCAGGGACAACCCCGAAATCAACCCCAGGGATCAACAGCCTTGATGCTTGGATAAATCCACCTCTCCCGAACTACAGGGCACCGGAGTTCAGCACAGGAGGATAAAAATCCCTGCTTTTGGAAGGAGCTGCCGGCACTGGAGCAGCTTGGCTGAGCAGGGTGTCATTGGTTTAATGTGTCCTGAGTGCTCCCCTGGCTCCTGAGCCCACTCCAGCAAACTCTTCACCTGAGGCATTCAGTGATTCCCGGGGCTCCAGCCTCCTCTCCCGGTGCCACCCGTGCAGCCTGCAATCCAGCCACATTCCTGAGACTCACAGATAACAGAGAGTGAGAAAAGGAGCCTCTTTGTTCAGCCATTTCCCTGCTGCTGCTGCTGCTGTGTGCAGATAAAACATCTCCAACAAGAAGAATTAAACCTGGAAGGAGGGAAAATGTTGTCCAGGAGCTCTCATTCTCCCGGATTTGTACCTTGGCAAATGTGGCAACACCAGTGCTCTGGTGGCTCCGCTGCTCTCAGCACTGTGTATGGATATCCCTGTGCTCCAGAGACTCATGGATGGAGCCATGGGAGCGTTGGGAGCTGCAGGATGTCCTGTCCAGGCATGTCATTCCTGGGAGAATCTCTGAGGCCTGTGCTGGCTCCAGGCTCTGTTGAAAAGCGGCCATGCCGGAGCAATTAAAGCAGGCGGGAATGTGACACAAATGTGGGGCTGTCTCGTCAAGTTAAGGGAAACTTCCCAGCTCTCCTGGGGGGTTTGGCCTTTGAACCAGAGCCTGGCTCTTCCCTGGAGCCCCAGGCCCGGAGTCCCGAGGATGGAATCAGATCTGCATCCCCATGAGGTCATCCTACTGCTCCAGCCATCATTCCCTCCTGTCTGGGAATTCCTGGAAGCCAGGAGGGATTCTGTCACCACAGCCTTTACCTGGTGGCTTTGCCTGGTCTGCTGGGCAGTGCCAAGGCTCCTGTCTGCCAGAGAATGTTCTGGATCCAGTGAAGCAGGCAGGAGCTGCAGGGAATCCTGTTGGAGCGAGGTCCAAGGCACTCCCAGTCCATCCTGAGCAGTGACTGAGGCTTTCAGCCTCCAGACAAACTGGCACTGGATATGTTGGAAGCGTCCAAGGCCAGGCTGGATGAGGCTTGGAACAACCCGGGATAGGGCAAGGTGTCCCTGCCCATGGCAGGGGAATGAGATGGTCTTGAAGGTCGCTTCCCACCCAAACCATCCCAGGATTCCATGACTCCATGATTCCCTGCTGTTCTTCATGGCAATGGTGCAGAAAATCCCTGTGGAGAGCAGGCACGAGCTGAGCTCTCCCTACCAGACTTTTCAATAAACAACTGCAGGGAGCCAGAGCCGGGAGCAGGAATGAGAGGAAAGGGAAGCTGGAATGAAATCCATGAAATCCTCCTCTTCTCTCCGTCCTCTTCTGCTTTGTTTCACCCCTGACATTTACTCTGCTTAATAAAAGCAGAATTTATGTTTGACTCCCAGAATGGTGCCTTTGAATGTCCAGGATCCTTCAGGATCCTTCAGGGCTGTGTGTGCACCCAAAAAAGTGAGCACAAATCCCAGGCTGGGGGAGGAGGGAGCACGAGGGGCACTGGGGGTCGAGATTGTGACGTTCCACATCCCAAAGGCTTTAGGAGCCGGATTAACGCTGCAGCTCCAATGACAAGGACTTGGAAGGCTCCCTTGGGAATCTCTGAGCATCCCAGATGTCCTGGGAGAGCTGCTCCTATGGGGTGACAGGGCGGTTCACTCCCTGGTTATCACATCTCCTGGCGGGAAGTGACAGAAGCTCCTGGAAATCAAACATTGGAGTTTCCATCAGTGACATCCCAAGGCAGCTGGAGCTGATCGGCTCCAGATGGGAATTCAGGATCCAATTAATGCTCCTGGCCCAGGGGAGGGCGAGGACTCGGGGGGGTCATAGCGAGGATGGGATTGGGTTTGGGGGAGTCTGGGATGAGCTGGTGGGTGGAGGGGTCATGCAGGTGCAGGGCAGGTGGTGGTGTGGGAGGGGAGGGTGGTGGGATGCTGGAATGGTGGGATGGTTGGATCGTGGGGTGATGGGCTAGTGGACTGGTAGGGTGGTGGGCACAAAATTCATGTACAGCTCCCAAGGTGCCCACAATTGCCCGGTGATGGGAGAGAGGAGAGGAACAACAGATCCAGGTGGCCCAGCAGCATTCCAGCCCTTCCATGGGCTCTCCACAGCTTCCTCTCAACAAAATATGAATAAAAATTTACCAGTGATGCCAGTCCTGGGATGTAAATCCATCCCTGCTTTAGACTAAGAAATGGTCAGGAAGGGGATTATCCCTGGGATCCCTGTGGGGAGGGATCAGCCTGTGGCTGCTGCCAGCACCTCCCTGCTCCCCCCATCCCAGCCCCTTCCCAGGGTCTCCAAGGCCTGTCCCAGTCCGGGCTTCCATGTCCTCCTGCTTGCCCTGGATGAGGCCATGCCCCCATGGGGTTGTGGGGTGGGCTGGCAGCCACCAACACCAGGGGCGGTCCCAATTCCAGGGGTGCCTGGACATGTCCTGGTGGGACTCACATGGCTCTGGCACTCCCCACTCCCACTGATTAATGACTCCTTACCACAGCCCAGCTCCCTGTGGAAAAGAGCGTTTCCGCTTGCCCAATTAGAGCTGAAGACGTGATCTCATTAATTCTGGAGGTGGCAACATGGAAGAATTAATTCTGGGGGGGTATTTCCCAGGATATTTGTCTCCCCAGTCTGCCTTGGAGCTGCCGTGTCAGGCAGGACGGATGGGCTCAGCACAGGGCTGTGGGGGCAGCTCCGGCATTCCCGGGGTAGATCCCGTGCACCGTGTTTGCTTTGGCTCTGCTTCCCGTCCCTTCAAGTGGATCCTGGCTGGAGGATGACAGGGGCCAGTGACAAATTGGGAACATTCTTTGGGAATCAGGGCCCAAAGCAGCGGGGTCAGCGTGGGGGGACCAGGGGCTGCGCGTGGTTCATCTCACACGAGCTCAGGCTTGAAAACCAGGAAGAAAAATCATCCCCAAGTTCCTCAGGTCCCTCCAGAGCCTCTGGATGGAAATTAATGAGCTGGAATGTGGCAGTGGAGACGAGACTGGGGGGACCCGACAGTGCTGGCAGCTGCAAGTGAGGAATTGCAGTCACCTTTGGGGGACGGGGTGGCACTGGGGAGTGGGGGCACACATGGCATTTGTGCCCAGTCCTGTGCAAAGTGCCAATGGGATTTCCTGCCTCCTGCCTGTTTTCCCAGCTCTGCCCAGCTGCCTGGGGCTCTGAGGTGGGTGGGGAGTGGGGATGGGGTGGAGCTGAACCTGCCTGGGGGTGGGAGATGGGAAGGAGCACGAGGTCATGGCACAGCACAGGACACATGGCATGGCATGGAGCACATGGCACATCATGGGACACATGGCACAGGACACGTGGCATGGCGTGGAGCACATGGCACATCATGGGATACATGGCACAGGACACTCACCCTCAGCACAGGATGCATGGCACAGCATGGGACACATGGCATGGCACAGGACACATGGCATGGTATGGGACACATGGCATGGGATGCATGGAATGGGACACGTGGCATGGCACACATGGCATAGCACAGGACACATGGCACAGGCAGGACACATGGCACGTCACGGCATACATGGTGGCATGGCATGGCACACATGGCATGGCACAGCACACATGGCTCAGGCCACACACCCTCAGCACCGGGCTGCCACATCCCTGGAAAAGGTAGGAGGAATTTGGGGCCATTATCAGCCCAATAAACCCAAAGCCCTTGGGATTGCTCTCAGGATTTTATTTTCTCCGTCTCGCTTTTTCCAGTTATTTCATCCCTTAAATTGTTTTTCTCCCTTTGAGATGTGCCCTGAAATTTTCCTCGACCTGCGCGGCCGAACTGGAGGCTCCGCTCTGCTCCAGCTTCCCCAAAACACAGAGTGGTGTCACAACGGCAAATTAAGCTGTTGGAGCCTTTTCCACTCTCATCTCTCCCTTGTTGTTTTCCTGGCCACATTCCCCTGTGGAGACTCCAGGTTCCGGCTGATTTTCCGTTCATTCCATTTCAAAGGCGCCGGCTCTCCCCGGCCTTCAGCAGGTGCCAGCTCGGAGCTGGCAGTGCCAGCGCTGCCGGGCTGAGCAGAGCTCCTGCCTGCAGCCAGCCTGGATCCATGGAGAGGGGTGGCTGCATCCCAAAGCTCCCTGGGCATCCTTCCAGGATGAGGGATGGCTCCCCTGCGGAGCAGAGTGCCAACCCCGGGCTACCCTCATGCCACAGGGTCTCTCACTGGTGTTCCCACTGCCAGGACATGGCTGGCAGCAGCTGGGCAGGGCTCTGCTTGGAAGGGATTGATAAATAACCAGCTCCAGCCTCCACTTGGCCTCCTGGGAATGTCAAACCCATCTTTGTGGTGCTCCAAGAATTAATTCTCCCTCACAAAGCCGGGCTCAGCTCCCCGACTGTGCTGCTCCTCATGCCATGCCCTTGGTTCAGCCAACAAATCCAAGCAGCTCCTCCAAGAACTCCTCCCAGATCTCAGGAATTGCTCTGAATCTGAGTGCCCAGAATTAGATCCCCATGTTTTTCCATCCCTTTTGGTTCTTCTGCCCACCAGGTACCAGTGGAGCTGCCTCCAGGTGGGTTCACCAGGGAGGGATGAGCTTTACCTCCAGCTTTTGGGATTAACAGGGTTTTCCTGGACACCCTTAATTCAGAGCCCACAGACAAAGCCAGGCTGGTGACACAGATGAGGAATTCTGGAGGTAAAAACACTGGGCTGAACAATTCCATCCTCTCCAGCTCCTGATGATGAGTGGATGAGCGGAGTGAAGAGGAGTCAGGTTGGTTGAGCTCCCCTTGAACAGAGGAAAACTGGAGAAGATCCGTGTTTTTAATGTCTTATTTTCTGGAAAACTGCCCCTCACCCTTTCATTGTCCTTTCTCCCTCACAGGGATGAGAGAAGAATAAACCTAAAAAAGAGTTACTGGGAATCTGTGCTTCCCAGAAGTGCTGGAAGCGTGGCTGGTTCCCAACGCCAGTGCCTCAGTTCCCCTCATCCTCCTGCATCCCAAACCTCAGTGGATCCCTGTACCCCAAATCTCAGTGGATCCCTGTGCCCCAAATCTCAGTGGATCCCTGTGCCCCAAACCTCAGTGGATCCCTGCACCCCAAACCTCAGTGGATCCCTGCACCCCACATCTGATGGGAAACCCAGACCTGAGAGCGCTGGTGGGCATTCAATCAGGGGAAGGAATGGCTTGGGAATGGATCATGATCTCCCCCCTGGAGTGAAGCCAGGACTCGAGCTGTGCCCCTGCAGCACTTTTGGGGTGCAGCTGGTCCCTGGTGTGTCCCCCAGGGCAGAAACCCTTGGGAGGAGGGAGGTGGGAGTGCAACTGCCGGGAGCTCACCCGGACAAACACTTCCAAACGCTTCCAAACGCTTCCACAGCCACATTTTGAGGCAATAATCACCCCCCTGCTGCTTCCTCGCCTTGATCAAAGCCCAGCCGGGAGGAAAGTCCATCTGGGACACACGGAGCCGAGCCTTTCCTGAGGTCTGGGGCTGGCAGCGACATCTCCCTGACAAATCCAACAGGGAAAAATGGCAAAATGAGAGGCTGGGAGCTGCGAGCATTTCCCAGCTGACTGGTGATGTGTGTGGGGAACATATGGACAGTCTGTGCCCACTGTCCCACAAAACCTGCTGATTTTACACTTGGATTTCTCAGATTCCCTGACAGCTTTGGAGATGGGCTCCGACAGCCTGGGATTCAGTGCCACTCAGTGCCACTGCTGCCTGTGCCCGGAACGGGCAGGGAATGCCCGGCACAGCGGGGCTGCTCCAGGGTCCGGCTGTCCGAGGGGTGTGGAAAGGGAGGAGTGACAGGACCAACCCCAGGCACCAACCCCGGGTTTCAAACGCCTTGGGAAAGGCGAGGTTTGTTTCTGGCTGTCAAGGATTTCTATTTTCCATGGATTTTGCAGCTCTTGCTTGGACCGAAATAGCAGCGAAGCTGCTGCTTCTCCTGCACCTGCCAGGCTGGATCTGCCAGGCAGGATTGGGAATGGGGGGGCTGTGCTGTGCTGCCCCAGTTCCACCCAGCATTCGGGGCTGGGAGCACTGGGGAATAAAGACAGTGCCACACCAAAGGACATGGTCTCTCTTTGTCACCTGCTGGGTGGCTGGGATCCAGCTCTGAGGTGCTGAGGGACAATTCCATGGTGTCATGCCTTGGTTTTTCTTTCTCCAGGGTAAAAAACCAAGAAAATGCTGTTGCTGGGTCAGGCCATGGGTCCCCCTTGCCCACCCCCAGTTCTGCCACATCTCGAGGGCCAGTTTGGAGATACACAGGTGAGGAATCCGGCAGGACAGGATGAGCTTTGCTCTCTCACCTTCTGATCCAAGGCTTTGCTGGCAGAGGGAGCAGCCAGGCTGGAACATTTTCCAGCCAGGGATGGACTTCTAGCACCTATTGGAGCCTGTCTGTAGCTGTGCTGCTGTGAAACCTCGTGGGGATAAATCCCAAAGGATAATCTTGCCTTTGTGAGAAAAGCCAATTTATTAACCTTAAAGGACTCCAGGGAGTCCTGGGCTCCCAGTACGGTCCTCACGCAGGGAAATGTGGGATCTGTGAACTCCCTCGTTGTCCTCCCACAGCTTCTTCCTCTACGGAATGAATTTATTTCTGTCCCAGGAAGGGGAAAATGGAGAAATGGGGATGTGGGTTTGGATTCCCATCCCCAAAACAGAGCTCTGTAGGGAACCACCGAAGTGCCCACCTAGAATGGACCTGTTGGGTCACCCCATGGAGGGGAAGGAAAATGGAAGAGCTGGGAATGTTCAGGCTGGAGAAGAGAAGGATCTGGGGAGAACCTGGAGCCCCTTCCAGTGCCCAAAGGGGCTCCAAGAGAGACTGTGGACAGGGGATGGAGTGATGGGACACAGAGAACAGCTTCTCACTGCCAGAGAGCAGGGTTAAATGGGATATTGGGAAGGAATTCCTGACTGTGAGGGTGGTGAGGCCTTTGCACAGGATGCCCAGAGAAGCTGTGGCTGCCCCATCCCTGGAAGTGTCCAAGGCCAGGTTGGATGGGGCTTGGAGCAACCTGGACTAGTGGAAGGTGTCCCTGCCCATGGCAGGGGGTGGCACTGGTTTTATAGATCCCTTCCCCCCCAAACCATCCCGGGCTTCTGTGATTCCATATTCCTGCTCAGAAAAAAGCCAGGATGAGCTCCCAGCCACCACCTCTGTCTCAGCCTCACTCTGTACTTTGTTTTAATTCTCTGGAGATTGGATTCCCAGCGTGTGAAGGGACTCTGTGGACAGATCCCAGCGTCCCTCTGTTGGTGATGTCCTCAGGTGACAGGGTCTGGGATCTCCACCTCGGGGACTGTAAAACACGAGGGTCATGCAGTGCTGGAGCAGCTCCGATATCAAAGATTCCCAGGATCAAGGGAAGTGCTGATTCTGCTTCGATTGCTCAGGAGCACAGAAGCAAAACCCTCACAGTCAAATTACTACGGAAGTGTCTTGCAGAGACACTCCAGAGATTCCCTGGAGTGCATCCATCAGAGAGGGAGGATTTGGAGAATGGGGAAATAATAGTGGCACACTCCAGTCTGGCATTAACTCCCTAATTCCGGGGGTTTGCAGGGCCCTGGGTGGAACTAATGCAGGTTCTCCCTGTATTTATGATTATCTGCAGTGTTAAATACATGCACTAATCCCGTGGGGAATTGGGGCTGGCTCTGGGAAGGCTCTGCCCTGCTCCACGACTCATTTGCTTGTGCGGGGGTGGGGTGGAACCAGCAAACCCAGCAAAGCAGAGGGTGAACGCTCCGAGGGGCTCCTCAAGTGCATGTTCCAGAGAATTACAGAATCCTAGGATGGGTTGGGTTGGAAGGGAGCTCCGGGATCATCCAGTCCCACCTTCCCCTATCCCAGGTTGCTCCAAGCCCCATCCAACCTATCCCAGCACTTCCAGGGATGGGGCAGCCACAGCTTTTCTGGGAATTCCATCCAACCCCTCACCACCCTCACAGGGAAGAATCTCCTCCCAGTATTCCATCTAACCCTGCCCTCTGGCAGTGGGAAGCCATTCCCTGTGTCCTGTCCCTCCAGGCCCTTGTCCCAAGTCCCTCACCAGCTCTTTTGGAGCCCCTTGAGGCACTGGAAGGAGCTCTAAGTTCTCCCTGGATCCTTCCCTTCTGCAGGCTGGACAAACCAGACTGAATCAGCTTCTTCAGCAAAAGGGAGATGGAAGCAGAGTCAGGAAGGGGAGTGAGGTCACCAGGAACCTGAGGTGATCCCAGAGGGAAACCCCAAAGACTAAGGCTCTTCCCTTGGACACAAAATAATGGAAGCACTGACCTTTTGGAGCAAGCTCTGGGAAGCCACAGGATAAATTCATAAGCCCAGCACCTGGGTGTTTAAGTGGAGAACCTTCCAGAAGCCTTCCAGTACCTAAAGGGGCTGGGAGCTGAGCTGATGGATGTGTCTGAGCAGGGCTGATTCCAGAAACTTCTCCCACTCTGCCTCCCTCTCCTGTCTGAGCCGCTGGTGGAGCCGCCAAGTCTGGGAGCAGAAATTTCTGTGGGCAAGTGGTGGCTGCACACGCTGTGAAAAAAGTGCTTTGGGATCCTCCTGAGGGGAAGAGCAGCAGAAACCCAAACTGGTGCTCCGAGTGGGATGGGAGCCGGACATGTCCTCGCTGAGCAGCTCTCCATGTGTGTGGTGCAGCCTCGTGCTGGGCATCCAGCCTCTGTTTCCATACAGAAATACGGATTCAATCCTCCAGTGATGCTCTCTAATGTTCAGTAATGATCGTGGCTCGGGTTTTCAGATGTATTTTAGATTTCCCAGCCCGGCTGTGGGATGTGAGAGAGATGCAAAGGAAACATTTGAAACATATTTAAGGAAGGGTTTGCAGCAGCTCCAGAGCATTCCTGCAACCAGGCCACAGGAACCAACTGGCCAGCCGGGAAAGCTCCGAGGATTTGTTGGAGAGGCAATTGGCACATCGTTAGCCTGGAATACAAATCCAGTTGGACTGGGGGGAGTCCAGGATCAGGCAGACTCTTCCCATGCTGGATCTGCAGGGCAGGTGCCACCTCTGAGCAGGAAACGTGAAGATGGTGCTGAAAAATGGGAGCTGAGAGGTGGGAATGAGCTGTTGGGAGCCTTCTTGGTCCATGCAGAGGTGGGGAAAACCCCATGGAGGGTCTGGATTTAGCCTGGATGTTCCAGCTTGGCCCCCAAGCTGCAGGATGGAGAGGGCTGGAGGAGAAGGCAGGAGATGTCCAAAGGTGCATGAGGTGAGCACAGAATGATTTTGGTCTTCCCAGAGCTCAGCAATAACAGTGGGGTTGGAACAGGCGAGTTTCCTGTGTGCCAGCAGGAGGAGGAGTGGTTTGGAAAGGACGGATCTGCTCCGTGGCTCTTCCAACAGCATCGCTGGGGATTGGAGGAGCCTCTGTGAAGGGAGCAGAGCAGGGTGACGGTGGTGAGCTGGTGGTTGTTGTCACCTCCCCAGGATGTCACCCACACCAGGCTGTGCATTCCCACCTTCTGGACTGCCAACAGCACCCTGCACCTTTGTACTCCATGACAGAGCTCTTCTTCCCTGGTCTTGCCCATTTTCCCTGTCCCTGAAAAGTCCCTGAGGATGGAGCAGCCCACCCCTGCAGGATGAGGGACTCTGGGGCTCAGCAGATAGTGACCCATGGTGGAGACTCAGAAAGATACCATCCCTGGGTGTGGGGGCTTTCCTTTCCCGAGTGGGAATTCTCCTCAGGGTCACCTCCTCAGCAGCCCCCTGTGCCGGAGCTGCCAGAATCTGCTGAGTGGGCACGGAGAGGCCACGCAGGGTAGGGAGCAGCCTCCTGTGCAGCAGGCTCAGGTGTGAGCTGAAATCCCATTGATTTCTAATCAGTGAGCTCATATTCCCCACGGCTGCGGTGGGACAGGGTCAGCAGCGAGGGGAGGGTGGGGGGATCCCGCTCTTGGGGTGGTCCCGGGGTGGGACTGACGGAGCCGCTGACAGAGGCTGAGTTATGGCTCCAGAGATGCTTTGGAGGGTTCCTGGAGCCTCCGTTATTGTCTGGCTGTGTCCTGCTCGGGGGAGAGCAGCGAGGGAAGGACGTGTGAGCCATAAACCACGTTGTCTTTTAATGAACGAGACTCCCGGGGGATCAGGACTATTTTTTACTCCGTCGTTTTTCTTTCCTCAGCTCCAGGAAAGTTGCTGAGTGTTGTGTCTGCCAACTGCAGGCCAGATGCTCCAGGAGAACTGGAGTCGTGTCCCATCCAGCCTGGCCCGGCCCAGCCTCCCCATGACATTCCTGTCTGCTCCCAGGCTGCCCCAGAGCCACCACTCCAGGCTGTGGTCACACCAATCCAACCTGGAATATCAGGGTTTGATATTCCAGAGATGCTCCCAGGAGAGCAGGGCTGTAACATTCCCCACGAGGAACCTTATTAATGCTGCTGCTGAAGGAAAAGCAGTAATTAACCCTGAAATCCAAGCGTTGGAGGGGTTTGGAAGAAAAGCGAGTCCAGGCTCACTCTGCTGAGCGTGAGGGAAGTGCACGGGAAGCACGGATGTCGCTGAAAACACGGATGTCTCTGTTTTCTTCTCCCTGCAGCGCTGATCCTCCTGGGTGGCTGTGGGGAAGGACCTTCCTGCAGGACCCCAATTGCTCACCCCGCCTTCCAAACCTCCCCCTTCAGTGACAGGGACCTGCTCCAGAGCCTGACAATCCCAGGAGGAAAGAGGGAGGGAAGAAAAGACAGGAATTAACACTTGAAACCCAGCAAACGTGCTGAAATCTGACTCCAGACTGACTCCAGACCAAACTCCAGGCTGTGCCTTTTGAGGACAGGCTGTGGTGGCACACCTTGATCTGGTTTTGGTGGGACAGTGTGACAGGGATGGTCTCTTCCCCTTTGCTTCCATTGCTGTGAAACCCTCCTGGAGCCAGGAACATGCCCTGAGGTGTCTGGCTGGGGCTGGGGTCCAAGCCCCAGCTGCTGAGACCTTTCCTCTTTGGGAGAAAGGTGCCTGGCAGCCCCCAAGCCCAGCTGTGGGGTCACTGGGCTGTGTTGGGTGGGACCAGCTAGGGCTCTGACCCTACAGCAAACCCAGGGGCACTGGTGTGGAAAGGCTTTGAAAGGTGACCACTGGGATGTGCTGGGAATGCTGCCCAATCCCCGTGGTGGGAACATGGCTCTGCCCCACCCACAGCCCCTCTGAGCATGGGGAGCTCCCACCCTCCTCCTCAGCCCTTCTCTCCCATCACAATTCCAGCTGCACTCGGGATAAATGCCAGGAACCCATCCGAGCTGCACCTGTGGCCAGCAGGGGTCAAGGGATGGGCAGGGCCCCTTCTCTGCCCAGCAGTGGGGACTTAAATCAGGTTGTTCTGTGCCCTCAGCAGAGCCAAGTGACATTTCCCAGCACAGGCGCTTTAAAAAAGAGCAATAAACTTGGAGATCTGTGCCGAGCTCTGCCGAAGGACCGGGATCCCCTTTCAGGGAGTATTTTAGGATAAAGGCACTACAGCTGTTTGTGGGTTAATCCCTCTGCCCTCCCCATCAACCTCCAGAAAGGACTTTGCAGCCCCACTCCAGCCAGGAATAGATCGGGAAATGGCACTTTGTCCTCTCCAGGAATAGGCTCTCCTCAGCCCCTGGAACCCGAGCCCAGCATCTGCTCAGGGGGAGACCCTGCCACAGTCAGGCTGTGTTCAGCTCCCAGGGATCCATGGAGCACACGTTCAGCTCCTGGACACCCAAGGGACACAGGCTTGGCTCTCAGAGACCCGTGGGATGCAGGTTTGGCCCTTAGGGACCCACGAGACCCACACACATCCCTGAGCTCCCCAGGACATGGTGAGGGATCCGTCGGGGTGGGAATGGGAACAAAAGCAGACCCAAAATCCCGTGATTAACACAAACCCATGCAGGGCTGGAGTGGCTGCAGGGAGGAGGTGCCAGGCCATGCCCTCCTCTGCAGAACAAGATTCCCAGCATCGTTAACCAGATAATTAAACATTCCCTCCCACTTTAGTGTTTCTCTAATCCATGACCCAGTGTCACCTATTTAAAGGACTCTGGGAGTTTAGTGTGTGATGTGCTGGGCTGAGGCTCAGGGTGACAGAGTGCTTGGGGACAGGAGGTGGCTGTCCAGGTGTCACCTTCGTGCTCCTCACTGACGCCACTCCCCTGGAGCTGTTCTGTGCTTTTCCAGAGCCCAGGTGGGGTGTGAGGCACAGCAGAGAGGGCTCAGGGTGCACTGAGGTGCTCAGGGTGCGGGGACCGGGAGCCTCCACAGGCACAGGGGACATCCCAACATTGTGGAGGGGCTTTGGCAGAGTTTTCCACAGCTCTGCAAGTCCTGGAGTTAATTGAATCCAAGTGTGGGAGCAGGGCTGTGCCCTTGGAGCCGCAGCGGGCAGCGGGAGCAGCTCATTCCTCTTCTGTTCCCTGCTTGCTTTGAGTTCTCTCCTTTGAAAGGGAGGCCTCTCTGCATTCCCATCAAATGTGGCTTTTCCAAGTTTCAAAGCCTTTTGGTCTCTTCAGAGAATGCTCTGCAGGAGGCTGGGCACGGCTCAGCCCCCCCGGCCTCCTCCTTGCAGCCACTCCCTGTCCCCCCAGGACCCCCTCACCAGGGGATCTCCTCCCTTCTGCCTGGCTGGGGCACCCAGGACACCCCGGCCCCCCCTGTGGGCCCTGGGCTGGATGCTGAGAGTTGCTGCTCCGAGGAGGACATGGGTGGCTCTGGAGCAGAGCAGGAGCAGGAAACAGAGCGGGCAGTGCCCAAAGGGTGCCCAAACGGTGCCCAGGTGTCCGCTGGCTTCAGGATAGATCATTCCCTGGCAATGCTGGTCCAACACATCCCTCTCCAGCTCCTCATCCCATTTTGGGATGTCCCTGCTTGGTTTTCCACTTGAGACTTTGACATCCAGGTCCCCAAGGAATTCCCCAAGGAATGGTCACGATCCCAAGGCTGCCAGAGCTGCAGGAGCATGTGGACAACACTCCACATCCCAGGCACAGGGTGGGATTGTTGGGGTGTCCTGGGCAGGGCCAGGGGTTGGACTGGATGATCCCTGTGGATCTCTCCCACTTTGGGAGATTCCATGATTTCTGTTTTCCTTCCCAGAGGATTCAGCTGGTGCAGGACCCGGTCTGCCCTCACCAGCAAAAGGTGATGAGGGACCAACATTTTGATCCATTTTTCCCAACACCTTTGACATAATCAGGGATTTATAGCCAGGTCCTGGCAGGAGGAACAGGCTTTTTCCCAGAGGCATTGGCAAATGAAAGCTCCTTATTCCCAGAGATGCCACCAACTGTCAGTGACCGTCACCACGGGGCGAGAACAGGGAGCTGAGCTAAAAGTCCATCAGTCCTGGGGGAAGCCTTTGCTCTGAGGGGGATGAGATTCCCACACACCTCAGAGCCATGTCCCCAACCCGCTGGAGCTGCAGCTCTCTAAGGATGCCCCTACTTCCACAAAATTCCATTCATTCCAGGAGGCTGGGGACCACTGGGTAATGAGGCTCCAGCCCCAGTCACTCCAGAGGGATCTGCCCATGGAATGGAAGCGCTGCAGATGCCCTCAGCCACCAGTTCTCCCGGAAGCCTTGCAGAGAGCATCCAAGGGGAAGAGAGATCCAAGAGCTTGGGCTGGGAAGGCAACATGGCTGTGGCTCTGGGAGGATTTCAGGAATCAAAAGTGAAATTACAGATTAATCTATCAAAATATGTATTTTTTCCTGGCATTTTTATGGAGACTCATGCAAAGAGAAGAAGGCACATCCCATCCTGCATTCCCAGCCCCCTGCACTCTGAGGTTATTTATGGGCTTGCTGCACAAGTTGGGTTTTTTCCTCCCCTTTTCTTTTCTCTTCTCTTCCTTTTCTTCCCTGCTTTTGCAAATTGAATTATTTAAATGCATTGTTTGGCAGCCTCAAATCCCAGCATTTCCCTCTCTTTCCCCCTTGGCTGCCATTTCTTTCTCTGCTTTCTGTTCCTGCATTTTCAGGATCATTTCCCGTGTTGTTCCAGTGGCATTTATTGAAATTTGCACAAAAAAGATCCTTCTTCAATGCCACCATTTCAGCCCTGGCAGGAGATTTATGGGGGCAGGAAGACACCCGTGGCGGGGAGGTTTTGCTGGGAGAAAGAAAGGAAGGAGGGGAAGGAAATGTGGTGGAAAAGCAAAGGATGCCCAGAGCTGGGGAGCAGGGAGGCTCCACGGAGGTGAGGGAACAAGGGGACAGCCCTGCTCCTCCAGGGGTGACACAGGCGGTGATGTGGGCATGACACACGTGAGCATGGAGGGGTTTAGTGTCAGGGTTGTGTGGGTGCATGGAGGAAGCACAGACACCCCTGGGTGGCCTCAGGCACCAGTGACACTGGGGACGTGGCCTGGAGAGGGGCTGGGATGACTTGGGGGCACTTGGGCACACCTGGGACAAACTTGGGACATGCTTGGGGTGCCCTTGGAACATGCTTGGTACATGCTTGTCTCATGGTTGGTGTGCAACTGGCGTGTAACTGGTGTGTAACTGATGTGTAATTGATGTGTAACTGGTGTGTAATTGGTGTGTGATTGGTGTGTAATTGATGTCTAACTGATGTATAACTGGTGTGTAACTGATGTGTAATTGATGTGTAACTGGTGTGTAATTGGTGTGTGATTGGTGTGTAATTGATGTCTCTGATGTGTAACTGGTGTGTAACTGATGTGTAATTGATGTGTGATAGGTGTGTAACTGATGTGTAACTGGTGTGTGATAGGTGTGTAATTGGTGTGTGATTGGTGTGTAATTGATGTCTAACTGATGTNGGTACACGCTCCGTCCATCCTCTGTGTGCAGGTGGGGCTTGGGGCACTCTTGGTGAGCACTTGGGGCACTCTTGGTGAGCACTTGGAGCGCCCCTGGGACACGTTTGGTGACAATTGGCACATGTTTGGCACACACTTGGTTCGTGCTTGGTACACACCTGGCACACACTTGGAGCACATTTGGCGCACATTTGGCGCACATTTGGTGCACGTTTGGTGCACTCTTGGATCCGTCCCTCCATGGGCACCCGGCGCTGCTTCCAGAGCCGTCTCCCATCCGGAACACCGCGGAGAAGCCGCTCCCGGAGCCGTTTGAAGGAGCGCCGCTCTCGAGCCTCGCTATCTCTAATCCTCCTTCAAAGCCGGCTCCTTCTATTTCCATATTGACTTATGATTCCTTTAATTGACTTTCTTGCCTCAGAATTGTACTTACTTAATTAATCTGATTACATTTCTGCTTCTAGTTAAAGTGTTTCTGTGTTGCAGCCCAGAGGTGAGGATGTTCCTGGGGAGGGATGAGCTTCTGGTCGATCCCACCAGCAGATAGAGCCTGCAAAGCATTTTGGGATCCTTTGGAAGGGGAGGACAGGCAAAAGCCATGGAAAGTGCCGCAGCAATTTCCATTTTCACACACGCAGCAGCTTTCCTCGTGGCAGGAGTGAGGCACATCTCTAGTCAGTGGGATTGAATTATCTCCATAAATTCATTACATTTTAAAAATATGATAATCAGCACGGAATGAGCCTCCCGAGGGAGACGGAACATGAACATCTCAAGTACTGTTAATAATCAGCCTTTATTTTACAAATGCCCAGGGCTGGCTCGCAGCCGCCGCAGCCCCTCCGTGGTGGAGGGGCTGGTGCTGTGCCCCTGCCAGGACCTGCCAGGGGTCCCTCCCCACCCCCTCAGCTGCCAGTCCCAGGGTGGTGACCCAGACACAGTTGGGATTTGGGATGGACAGTCTGCGCTGCTCCAGATGCTCCAAATGAAGCCTGGGCTCTCACTGCCCTTTGGGGTCCCCACAGGTGGCGGCCCTTGGTGGCCCCTGTGCAGTCTCTCAGCTTCTCCCACATCAGCCCCATCACAAATACCAGGATTTAGGGGATAATCAGTGACAGTTAAACACAAATCTGGGGCAATTTTGCACTGGGTCCATTTGTGGTCATAAAGGATCCCAGGGGATCAGCACAGGCGAAGGGTCGGGAACGTGTCCTGGCTCCGGTGCTCCTGGGGATGTCTCACATTTGGCAGAGCCTGACAAGGTCGGGGGAGGTCCCAGAGCAGCCTGGGGTGAGCCAGGGCAGGGGGGCCCCATGGTCACCTCACAGCCTCGGAATCACTGGAGTGGTTGGAGATGGGAGGACCTCAAAGCCCATCCAGTCCCACCCCCTGCCATGGGTAGGGACACCTCCCACTATCCCAGGTTCCTCCAAGCCCCGTCCAACCTGGCCTTGGACACTGTCAGGAATGGGGAATCCATAACCTCTCTGGGCACTCTGTGCCAGGGGCTCTTCACCCTCAAAGTAACAAAATAAAGCCAAAATCCCACTTGGACAGTGTCACTATAAAGTTTTTCTCTTTATTATTCCACTTTGGTGGCAGACAGGCGGCTCCTCCACCCTCGTTTGTTAAACACTGATTAATTATTAAATTGGCCATTAACTATTAATAGCTGATTTTGTGAGTGTTAAAATGCCAGCCCTGTGCAAAGAGAGCTGTGTCTCTGGCAAACCTCAGGAACCTCAGGGAATGAATCCTCGATAATCAATCCGGCCTCTGCTCCATTTGCCATTCCTGTCTCGTCCGCTCTGCTTTTGGCACCACTTCAGGGGAGTTTATACAAATGGAAAAGCCAATTTTACTGCTGCTGGAAATTCCCAGCTCCCAGAGATGATGGCAGAGCCCCGTGCTTTTCTCCAGCGCTGGAGGGGCTCCCTGATCCAGTTCTGCCTCCGCAACGGAATTGTAAAATCCTGGAATGGTTTGGGTTGGAATGGACCATAACACCCATCCCATTCCACCCCTGCCATGGGCAGGGACACCTTCCCCTGTCCCAGGGTGCTCCAAGCCCCCTCCAACCTGGCCTTGGACACTTCCAGGGATGGGGCAGCCACAGCTTCTCTGAGAATTCCATCTCAATCCCTCCCCACCCTCACAGGGCAGAATTCCTTCCCAATATCCCATCTAACCCTGCCCTCTGGCAGTGGGAAGCTGTTCCCTGTATCCTGTCACTCCAAGCCCTTGTAGGTCCATAGAAGCTGCCCTATGCCACAATCCTTCAGCCCATCCCAAATCCCTGCTGGATCCTTGCTCCCACTTTCAGCTGTGGATTCCCATGGAGGTCTTGGCACGTGCTGGGATGTTTCCTGGGAATGTTCCCAAGGGATGCTCACCATGGAGTTGCATGAGAGACGGGGAGTGGGGGCAGTGGGATCCTGCACCCACCCGGGGAACAGGCAGGAGGGTGGCTGCGGGAGCAGGAAGGGAAGCAGAAAGGGACACAGAGCTGAGGGGCTGGAGCCACTGCACATCCAGTGTGAAACCAGCAGCCACAGGCATCTCCAGAGCCTTTGGAAGCAGATGGCCTTGCCCCAGGGAAGAGTTTTGGCCCGGGGAACGTTGTTTTGGCAGATGCATTTGCAGTCCCCCAAAAGCCACGCTCCTTTTCAAGCCGTGCTGTGAGGAGAACCTTCCCTGCTCCAGAGAGAAAGAGCCTGGGATTATTTTCTCATGTCAATTAACGGTGCTTTCCAAAGGCAAACCAGGCTCCTCGGATCCCGAGCTCGGGACCCCGGCCAGGCTGCTCCCCCCGGCGCGCTGGAGGGAAAAATCAAGGAGCTTTGGCCAGCGAGCTCCTGGGCTGGAGCCAGCAAATAAAATGGTCATAACGAGGCCTTTGGAGATAAATTTGGAGGCTGGGGTTGCTTTGCTTTAATTTTTTATTCTTCTGGTGGAGAAACCCCCTCATCCGGCAAAGGTGGCAGCAGCTCCAGAGCAGTGGCTCTGTGGGGTCACCACGAGGGCCATTTCCCCCCAGAGCTGGTCCTGGCCAGGTGTGCGCCAGCACCGGCTCAGGTGTGGCATCAGGTGTGGGATCAAGTGTGGGATCAGGTGTGGGATTTGGGTGTGGATTCAGGTGTGGCTTCAGGAGTGGGTTCTGGTGTAGGATCAGACATGGATTCAGGTATGGATTACCTGGATTACCTCCTGCCCCTTTCCTGGCTCCATGTGTTCTCCTGGAGCAATCCTGGAGCCCTCCAGTGGTGGATGCACAGGTAGAGCCACGCTGCTGGGCTGGCTGCAGCCATGCCGGGGGAAATTCCCAGGGATGCTCCCAAGGACACACAGAAATCCCTCAGAGAGGATGGGTTTAGAAATAATCCCTCTTGGAGATTCCAGGTGCACAGAACCTCTCTGGAAAAGCTCATGGAACTGCACAATCTGCCACAAGGAGAGCACTGTCCATCCTTGGTGGTTTGGGTTGGTCTACAGCAGCTGCCAGGAAGATGCTTTTCCAGAGGGAAGCAGGTGCCAGCTGGCCAGAGACAGGGATCTTTGATCCCTCGCAGCTCTTTGGGAAGGAAAGCAGGATGTTTTCCATGGCCACCCTCCTGGAGAGCCAGGGCTCCTGCACCAAAATTGCAACTGCCCCCGCTGTCCCCCCACTGTCCCGCCGCTCCAGCTCTTCATGTTTCAAAGGCTCTCCTGCTCCCACCGCTCTTCCCAGCTGCTTCCCGAACGTTCTCTCCACTGGGGTGGGCTGGGACAGCGCTGCCTGAGCGCTGCCAAACAGCAGGAATACGTGAGGCTGTCCCGGGGAGAAGGAGTGGGATGAGCCCCCCCACTGTCACACCACCCCCCACCTGTGCTGGGGATCAGAGATGCTCTGGAACACTGGAGATCGGAGCAGGTGGATCCACCCGTGTCACTGGGATGCCACGGCAGGGAGGTCACAGCTGACATTCATCCTGCAGGGGACCCCGGGTGGGGACAGGACCCCCCCACCCTGCTGGCAAAGGAAGCCCTTGGGAAAGGTGTGAAATCCACCTGCCCCTTCCTGCATCCTCCTCCTGTCCGAGAGGATGCGGTTCCAGAGGGTTTGGGGAGGGTCTGCGGGCACGGATCGGGCTGGGACCCCTCTGTCACCCGGCTCTTGCGTGTGTCCCTCAGCAGAGAGCCAGCCCGGGTCAGCAGAGGCTTTCCTGCCTCTGTGCCACCTCCTGTCCTGCCGTGTGAAACACGGCACCGGGAGCAGAAAAAAGCAGGAACGTTCGCCTGGAAGCTGACCCGGTTTAGGGTTTCATTCCAAATGGAGCGACAGATCGGCTCAATCCGGACCCCCCGAACTCTTCCTGCCGCTGCCCCCGCTCGCATCCAAACCTCTGATCCCTGTCCAGCTCTCCACATAACTCCTGAGGCTTTGGTGGGTCAGAGCCGGGACCGTGAAGCCGGAGATGCTTCGGGGGCGGCAGCCTTTGGAGTCTTCTTCCCGCCTCCGCTCGAGGTCCGTGACCTACTCGGATCCGGCTGTGCAGCTCCGGAGCATCCTCATGGGATGAGCCGGGCTGGGCTGGGCGGTGCAGGTGGGCAGGAGCTCATCTGAGATGCCCAGGAGCGGGGCTGCAGCGCTGTGATGGGGGAAACCGGGACACCCCAGGAAAGGAGAAAGCACGGGGTTCAAAGCCATCACCATCCCTTTGGGAGCCCGGGCAAAGCCCTCTCCCTGCTGGAGCGGGATGCCCGTGGCCAGCAGAGGTGATGGAAGCGCAGCCCCTCTCCTGCCCCCGCGGCAGGAGCCGGAGCCGCTATTGGAAGCAGGTGTGCTGCCCTGCCGGGCGATGGGAGCCATTAGGGAGAAAGCCTCTCAAGGAAATTTATGTCCGTCTCTCCTCACCCCTCTCTCCTGAAACCAATTACACCCCAGTCCTGCCCCGCTCGGGGGGACCCGCTCGGCTTTGCCCCCCCGGGGTCCCGCGGGATGTCCCAGCGCGGTGGGGGCGAGCAGCAGGGAAGATGGGAAGTGCTGTGGAAAGCAGGCCGGCTCCTCGGCGGCTCCCAATTCATCTCGCTGGGAGTCCGGCGGGAGGATCCCGCAGCACCTGGGCTGCCACCCCTCTGCAGCCGCCCCTTGGCAGCCGCACGCTGGCTCCGAGCGGGGAGCGAGGGGGGACAAAGCCACCCCCCAGCAGCAGCGCTTTCCCCGAGGTTTATTATTACACAAATGTGAATTCCAGAACCGGCATCTGGGGAGCAGCTGCTGGGAGTTAACCCCTTCCCTGCCGCGGGGGAGCTGAGCCGGAGCAGAGGGCGCCTGGCTGGAGCGTGGCCACCCCTGGGGAGGAGCTGGCCGTGGGGACACGGCCCTGTCCCACCTGGCAAACAGCTCCTGTTGTGCAGGGACACACCTCCGTGTCTGGATGGGGAGGCAGGTTCCAGGTTCCTCCCTCCCTTCCTTTCTTCTCCTCTCTTTTTTCCCTTAATAACAGGCACTTCTGTTTCCATTCAGGGCTTTTATGGGGATTTGCTCTCCTTCCCAGGCAAGGCCTCAATTTCCAGCGTGCTCTGGGACAGAGCTCCGAGGGATGCTGCCCTTGGGTTTGATGAGCAGCCTGGAGATAAGGAAGGGGTGGCAGCGGGAGGCCAGTGCTGCTGAAAGGAAGGGCTTGATCTGGACAGCAGGTTTTTCTTGGAAGATGGATGTTTGGGAATGAAGGCAGGTCCTCTCAGCCCCACTGGCTTTATGGCATCTTCCAAGGCATTGGGGGTTGGTCAAAATCCCAACTTTTCAGCCACCTGGAGTCCCCTGGGCTCTTCCCAGGCCCAAGAGCCTGCTGGCCCCATGGCAAGTCATGGATGTTTGGGCAGAACATAACCAGGAGGATCTTCTCCCTTCTTGACTTGTCTGGGAAGCAATGCCTAGGCTGTCCCTGCTGCTCCTTTCCATAGAAACACAGAATCCCAGGATGGTTTGGGCTGGAAGGGATTTCAAAGCCCATCCAGTTCCCCCCCCTGCCATTGGCAGGGACACCTTCCACTACTCCAGGTTGCTCCAAGTGCCGTCCAACCTTGCCTGGAACACTTCCAGGGATGTGGCAGCCCCAGCTGGTTCCCAGGGATGGAGGGGGCACTCCCAGAGCAGCTCGACACACTGGGACATGTGGGCAGGCCAAGGTCGGGGGCAGCAGGTGACAGGTTCTGTCAAACACCTCTGGCTGCCGGGTGCCACCACGATGGGCAGAGCTGAGGCAGCGACAAGTGTCATAAAGGGCAGGAACAATCTGGGAGGAGGTTTTGGTGCCTGGATGGAAAGCAGCTGTGAGTTCTGCTCCTGGCTGCTCACCCTGGCCGGGAGAACAGGGAGAGGTGGGAGGTCAGAGGGTCCCGCAGCCAGTGGGGTTGGGGCCAGGCTGGAGACAGTCCTGGGACAGCTGGGAGTGGAGAGCTGGCCTTTGGCAGGGGGATCGGCTGCCCTGGCGAGCAGTGGGGACTCCCAGTGCCTCCACTGGGAGTGGTGCAAGCATGGAAATCATCCCCTTGGCTCCTCAGGAGGGGACTGGAGCAGGATGGGACAACTCATCCCTTTGATTTGCAGGCTCCAGCTCCCTGCTGCTGCTCCCTCCGAGCCTGAGCCGGCCCTCCCACTCCTGACTCTGCCGTGGAGCGGCCAGGGCAGGCAAAATCCCAGCAGCCAGAGCAATCACCGTGTCCCGAGGAGGTGTTTATAATGCGAGGAACTCCTGGAGGGGTCGGAGCGGGAATGGGAACAGAAGCTCCTTTGCTTGGGCTGAGCTCCTGCCTGCAGCCGGCAGAGCTGCCTCCTGCTCTGCCGGCACCGCTGCTCTCCGGGCTCCCAGCCCGAGAGGGGAGTGAGAAATGGAGCTGACAGGAGCTCCTGCAGCACCAGGAGCTTGGCAGCGCCAGAAGAACCCTTTCCCTTCTCTGGCAGTGCCTCTCCACAGCCAGCTCTGCCTGCAGTTCTCAGCCTCTTCCTCCCTCACCTCCTGCCCCGGAGCCCCCACCATTTGTTTGTCTCAGCCTGCAAGTTTTTGGGGATAGGGAATGAGCCCCACTCCAGATTTCCTGCCCCCACCCCGCGATGTGAGGGGGTTTGGGCTGTCCTGAAGCCCAGCGTGGCAGGAGCACAGGCTCCGTCTCCCGAACACGCCGGATCCCAGCAGGCAGCAGGGGTAGGATGACAAATTGTTCTGACTAATAGTCTAAACAATGGGAAACAATGGAAGTCAGGGAGCAGCCCATAAAATATGCAGCACGCAGGGGGCTTGGCTATTTTATTTGATTTTCAGATGGATATTCCAGTGGCCAGGATCCATCAGGAATAGAACAACACATGTCAAGCTCAATAAGGGTTCGCCAGGGATGGCGGCGGGAGGATGCAGGAATTCCTGCACTGGGGTGAACTTGGGAAGCTGACTTGGAGTCAAGTGCTCGGGGAAAGGAGCAGCTCTCCCTGCCCGGCACAGGAGCATCCATCCCACCTTCTCCAGAGGGATGGTGGTGAAGTGCCTGAGCCTGACCCGTGGAAGAGGGACAGGAAGGCTGGGAAGAGGCGTGGGAAGGCTGCCCGGCTGATGTGGTTGAGCAGACGGGGGAGGTTTTCTGTCTCCTCTTTGAAATTCCTTTGCGTTCAGGGTTATTTTGGAAGTCAAAAGCTGTTAGATTCCCTGGAAGCTGAGGGAGGGAGATTGCCTGGGTTTGCTCTGACGCGATTTCCCTGCACAGCTGTTTGTGCCATCAGCAGTGGGGCTGCTCTTTCAAAAGAAGACATTTTATCCATTAAAAAGAAATCCATAGATGATGAATATGGATTTGGGCTAAGGCTGAGTGATGAAATCCTCTCCGAGGTGCAAAGATCCCATTATCCATCAGTCTGCGGCCTGCCAGGGACCAGTGGTGGGCTCCCTCAGAGACCCCTCAGCTTTCTGGAAGCCTCGAGGTCAATGAGGATGCGAAGGGCTCTCCAGCCAGGAAGTTTCTCTCCCAAGTCTCCTTTCACTGCCGTGTTTGAGCAGGGCAGGAATGCTGTGAGAACAACCCTCGGAAGTTGTACCGAGGCTTCCAGCTGGATCAGAAAATGTCGGCTCAGCACAGGGGGGATACAAAGCTCTTGGTGGGGAGGAGGGATGTGGAAGCACTTCCCTCTGCCCTCTGAGAGGGGCTCATTCCCTGCTCCCACCTGGAGCATGGATTTCTGCTCTGGCTGGGCTTTCCTGGGTGAGTCCTGGCTGGGGGATGCTGAGCCCTGATCATGGGGACCTGCAGAATGCCCAGGGACTGGGACACTGGGGTTGGAGCCAGCAGCCCTCGGGGACAGGGTGACTCTGCTCACAGCACATCAGGAACACGGCTCTGGATCAGCAGCACCTGGAGGACGTGGGTCTGGTGCCGTGCACGGGCACAGGGGCTCTTTTCTGATGCCCTTGTCCCTATCTCAGCATTTCCTGGAGATTATTTTTGGGATCCAACAACTTCCCCATCCAAACCGGAGCTGTTTCATTCTCGCTTCCACACTCAACTTCCATGGCCTGATGCTTCCTAATGAGCTAAATGGGAGCAACTTGAGCCTTGTCCACAGGGCTGGCACAGCCATCTCCTTCCTTATTGCACTTGTGAGGTTGTCATTTATTTTTGCATTTATTTTGCATGGAAAGACGCCCTGGAGCTGGCACCTGGCACTGCCTCCACATTCCCTGCGGTGCCAGAACCAATGGTGACAAGGACCGGCACTGTGGAACCGTGGAATGGTTTGACTTGGAAGGGACCTTAAGTCCCATCTCATTCCACCCCCTGCCATGGGTAAGGACACCTTCCACTAGCCCAGGTTGCTCTGAGCCCTGTCCAGCCTGACCTTGGACACTTCCAGGGATGGACCATTCAGTCCTTCCCTTGACCTTTTTTCTTTGCTTCTCCCTCTGTGTCTCCCGGGCAGGGCAAGAGAATGAGGAGACACAGAACGAGGAACACCTGCAGAGAAGGCAGAGAGAGCAGCAAGGCAAATCACCGCGGCAGGAGGGAAATGGAGCAGTCGAAATTGGGAAAAACAGCTCCAAGTTTGTCACTGTCTGCACCTGATGCAAATCCGTTTGCCGGGGGATGTTGGGAGCAAAGAGCAGAACGCTCCTGATTTCACAGGGCTGTGCTGTGAACGGGAGGATCCCAGAGAGAGCGAGACTGGGAGGAAAATGAAACGGACATTGCCAGCCAAACCAAATGGATGCAACCCCCGGTGATCCCGGAGGGAAGCGCTGCCCTGAAGGGAGGGGGCCGGCAGCAGGCCCGGCCAAAACGCTCTAAAAGCCTCCTTTTTAGATGGCATTTGTTCTTCAAAGCCATCAGGGCTCGGGGAAAAGCCGGGCCATTTCCCTCTGCCTCTGACATGTTAATGGCTGTATTTTGGAGTCATTAAATATTGAAATGCGGCACACTCAGCAGCTGCCAAACCTCCCCGCAGCCCGGCTCTCCCCCTTCTCTTCTCCTCCAGAGCCTTCTCCCCTCTCCGTTTTCTCCAGCGTTCCCTCCTGTGGCATTTCGCCCTCCATCCTCCTCTTCCTCCTTCCCCTGCCTCCCCCACTCTCCTCCGCAGCTTCTCCCCGCTCTGCAGTTCACCCCCAGCCTTCCTCCCTATCATTCCTCTGCTGGAATCTCAGTTCCTGGGAAGCACTTGATAATCTGCAGCTTTAATATTCTCACCTTGCCAGTCTCCTATTCAGCGGGACTCGGAGAATTACAAATGTATTTATCTGGGTCCACTGGAGAGCGAGAGAAACAAAGAAACCAGCGGGGCTTTTCTAACGAGGAATGACTAATTTGACCCAGGAGAGCCCGTCCTCTTTCAAGCACTCAATTTTCCCCTGGTTTTGCATCCAAAGATAACACTGGCGATGCCAGAGGCGGGGATGGGGCACTGCCAGCCCGGTGCTGAGCCCCCGCCGGGGGTGCTGCTGGCAGGGTTTGCTTTACCTGCTCCCTCACAGGGACACAGCCCGCCGAGACAGGGATGGAGGGCTTGGAAAAGCTGCTCTTTGTCCGTGGATCGCCCTGCTCAGGGCTCCGTAAGCACCGAGAAATCTCAGTCCCAAAGCACATCCTTGCCGGGACCGGGCTGGAATGGGGCCAGGCTTTCTGCAGCCTTCCTGCAGCTTCCAGCAGCTCCTACAGCTCCTGGGCTGGGAAGGGACACTCACCTGGCCTTGGGCACTGCCAGGGATCCAGGGGCAGCCACAGCTTCTCTGGGCACCCTGTGCCAGGGCTTCACCATCCTCCCCAGGAAGAATTCCTTCCCAATATCCCATCTAACCCTGCCCTCTGGCAGTTTGAAGCCATTCTCTGTGTCCTGTCCCTCCATCCCTTGTCCCAGGCCCCTCTCCAGCCCTCCTGGAGCCCCTTTAGGCACCAGAAGGGGCTCTGAGGTCTCCCCAGAGCTTCCTCTTCTCCAGGTGAACACCCCCAGCTCTCCCAGCCTGGCTCCAGGGCAGAGGGGTTCATTTCCAAGAGTTTTCCTTCTGGTGATCCTGGTTACTCCAGGGTGGATGGGCTAAATTCCATCAACCCTGTGATCTTACTGGATCCAGACTCTGCCTTCTGGCTGATCTACTCAGCTCCCATCCTGCACTGGATGTACCTGGGAAGGACAGTGGATATCATGGATTTCTGGATAGAAAAGAGTATTTAGGCCAACGGACTTGGGATTCTTTATTGCAAATAAAGAGCTGGGATGAAATTCCCTGAGACTGACACAAGTCCTCTGTGGATTTTTTTTCCCAAATAGAGGAGTAAATGTGGTTTAGTGGTCACAGACAGGACGAGTGGTCCTGGAAGAGTTGTGCTTGTGTAGTCTAGAGAGAAATCAGAGGCTGAGATGGTTCTGATTGCTGCCTGGAAAGACATGGAAGAGGAAACACCCAGGAATGCAAGGAACTCTGGAAGGACACTGTTGGCACAAGCATGAATTGGTAGAAACCTGTCGTGAATAAATGTCAGCTGAAAATTGGAGGAGGTTTCTCCCAATCATCAGATGAGGGAGTTTATAAAATAACTTTCCAGAGGGGTAATTGAGGGAGGAAACTTAACTGGTTCAAGATGGGAGGCTGACAAATTTCGGAATTTCAGCTTAGGATGGGGCTGGATTTGACAGTCTGGCCCCTCTTGCCTGTGTCCTGCCTCAGCCCAGGACTCTGCACTCGTGTAGGGTGGGGAGTCCCTCTGCTCCCCACGGAGCTCATCCCTGCCTGGCCACGGATCCATGGGCAGCCCTGCACGCTCACTCCCACTCACCTGTCCCTGACACAGAGGTTTTTCTCCTGGTTAATAAGCCCTGACATGCCAGACACGGAAACTATGAAAATTGGCCAATTTTTTAATATTTTAAGCCCCATCACAGCCTTTGCTGGGCAGAGCAAAGCGCTTTAGGATGCCTTAGCAAGGAAATGGGAACTATCATTTGGGATAATCTGCCTGAGCTGGATTGACCTGCTGATCCTAGCCAGACCCTCCTCCTCCAGCACACCCCTCCCTACACCCAGCTCTGCTGCCCAGATGGGGAAAGGAAAATCACGGAATCACGGTTTAGGTTGGAAAAACCCTCTGAGCCTATCTACTCCAACTGTTCCCCCAGCACTGCCAAGGCCCCCACTGACCCGTGTCCCCAGCTGCCTCATCCACAAGTGTTTGAGCACTTCCATGGAGAGTCCATGGCTTCCCTGCCCCCCTCTTTGTCCCACCTTCCCAGCCAGGTGCCCTGTGGAGGGGCTGTGCCTGAGGCAGGGGCTGTGCAGGAGCAGGGTTGGGAGCGGACGCTCCGGCTCCAAACCCTCTCCCAGCATCCGCTCCCAGCTCTCCCTTTCCTGCACTGCCCCGGGAAGGGCTGGGTGAGGTCCAGGCTCCTGCCCGGGCTCCTTCCTTAATCTAAATCAGGGAAAGGTATTTTTTCTTCTTCCTTTTATTCCACCCCGAGTGTTGTGCAGTTGCCACTGACAAAGGAGCCGGAATTCCACGCATTTCTCTGGCTGTTTAGCGGAGCTGCTGCCCTACTCTCCCCTGTCAGACACTAATCTCTCCTAATATTTAACAGTCCCAGTAGGCAGCAGGATTTATCCTCTGGCCTTTCTACCTGTCATTCCATCCCTTCTCACTAAGGAGCCCTTTGATTCCCTTCCGAGGAGAGGTGCCAGGACCAGCGTGATGGATTGGCTCGTGCTGGCAGTTGGAGAAGCAGCTCCATTTCTCTCTGCTCCAGCTGTCGGGTGTTTATCCGGGGCAGCTCCCTGCAGCTGGGAAGGCCCTTGTGCCTCCTTGCAGGGAGCCGTGCGGATGGGCAGGCATTCCGAGCGGGAAGGGGCTGTGGGTGTTAATGCTGCAGCTCCTCAGGGCCCCGCTCCAAACCGCAGCCGGAGCTGTGGATGTTGGAGCTCCTGCGATGATCTGAGTCTAAAACCCTCATCCACTGCAGGGAGGAATTCCTCCCCCAGCGCTCCCGGATCCCTTCCCAGCGCTCTGCCTCCGCATGTTCCCTTTCCTCCGCATCCCAGCTGCCTTGGAAGCACGGCCCAGAGGATGAACGGGCTCAGAAGGAAAAGGTGGGAATAGCCCGGGGGGCTGCTGCAGGCAGAGCTGTGCTGTCCTCATCCTGCGGGATGGCACGGCCGGGGCCAGGGAGGAGCCCACATTCCGACAAGGATGCTGCGCTGTGGAGCAGGGATGCTGCATCCCACTGACAGAGCCGCTTCCGAAGCCTCTCCTGGCTCCGCAGGCAGGTGCTGGAGCAGCTCGGGAGCTGAAGGTGTCAGGGCAGCACAGGAGCTCTTTCTGTCACTAACGAGCTCTTTAATTGCCACTTCCTTAGGCCGGGATTGGAAGTGATTAACTCGGAGCTGTCCTCGGCCTGGGCTCGGGTTACACAGCTAGGCCGGGCTTTGGGGGGTCAGCGGCTGCTCCTCGGGGCGTTTCTCCATGGCGAGGGCAGAAACCCAACTCCCTCACTCATGGCACTTCCCTCACTTTGTTCCGTCCCCTCCTGCCTAGGACTGGCCAGGTCAGGGCTCCGCAGGGCTCCACCAGGACACGGGTGATCCTGCAGAGCCATGGAGAGCAGGCTCCACAGAGTCCCTCCGAAGGGTCCTGTGGTCAACACTGACCTGGCTGGGCCAGGATTTCCCAGGATTTTGCTTCTTTCCCAAGTATCATTCCTGGAAGTGTTGAAGGCTTGGAGCAACCTGGTCTGTGGAAAGTGACCCCACCCGTGGGTGGGCTTTAGGGTCCCTTCCACCCTAAACCATTCTGTGATCCCATGATTCTCTGTCCTGGGTTTCTCTTCTCTCCCCAAACGGGGGGAGGGCAGGAGCTGGCAGGACAGACATTCCCATGACTCTCCCTGTCCCTACATCTCTGTCCTGGCCGGACGCAGCCACCCCCACTGCCGAAATGTTGGTCACAGCTTGGTGTGACCAGAACGTGTCCATGGAGGGAAGAGTTTGCAGTGTCAGCACCCACGTGCAGCTATCCCAGTGGGAACAGGGAGCACGGTGCCTGGGACACAGGCGGCTTTGTCAGGAAGAGGGAATAATCAGGACTTTTGTCCGGAGGCGGTGCTGGAGCTGCCGCTGTTCCACATGGATCAGGTTTAAATCCGCGTGCAGACAGCTGGGATGGCACAGCCACATCCCAAATCCAGGCCTGGCTTAGCTGCCCAAAATCATTAGCGAAGCTTTCAGAGAGGAGCACTCACTGCTCGCTGCTCGGAACAGAGAGAGAGGAAAAGCTCCTGGGAATGCTTCTGGGAAGGTGAAGTTTGCTCCATGCTCTCGCTCTGTGCTTGGTGTGCTCTGGGTGCTTCCCTGTCCTACACTGGGTGAACTGGGGGCAGCAGCTCTCCCCTCTGTCCTGGGGCAGCGAGACAGCCCCAGGGTGGGATGGGAGCTATGGGAGGGTGGGGTATGGGATGGTGGAATATGGGAGGGCAGGGTGAGGAATGGGGAGCTATGGGCTGGTAGCATTGGGGTGGTGGAATATGGGATGGTGGGGTATGGGATGGTGGGGTATGGGATAAGGAATGGGGAGCTCCGGGACAGTGAGCAGCCATTGCTCTTTCCCCTCTGCAGCACCAGCTCCAACTCAGGGCTGAGAACCAGGATCTCTCCTCCTGCTTTCCTTGCACAAGAGCAGGGATGGAATGGGATGGCATCACTCCCCTGGACCCATCCCAACCTCACCTGAGCCCTCCCAGGGCTCACCTGGGCCCGGATGACGTGGGAGCCCTGGGTGACCCCGATGTGCCCCTGCTCCAGCCGGGGGGGAGAGGCAGATGGAGACAAGGTCCCTCCTCTGCTCCTCCGGCTCCATCCCAGTGCAGACGGTGCTGAGAGAGCGGAAACATGGCTGGAAATGTTAAATTTTTATGGATCTCCAAGTGGGCTCAGCCTGAACTCGGCTTTGTGGGGTTAAATCCATCATTACTGGACACGAGCCAGAGTGTTTTCCACTAAAAGCAAACTCCTAATGGCTTTAAAAGGAAAGAAAGCCGGATGAGATGGGAAATTAGGAAGGAATTCCTCCCTGTGAGGGTGGGGAGGCCCTGGCACAGGGTGCCCAGAGAAGCTGTGGCTGCCCCTGGATCCCTGGCAGTGTTCAAGGCCAGGCTGGACGGGGCTTGGAGCAGCCTGGGACAGTGGAAGGTGTCCCTGCCCATGGCAGGGGTGGGATGGGATGGGCTTTAAGGTCCCTTCCAGCCCAAACCACCATGTGATTCCTGGCCCAGGGAATGGGGCTATCCCTACAGAGCCCATTGCTCTGCAGGGTGCTGGGGGTTACTGGTGTTCCTGGGGGTCTGGGAGGCTGAGGGGAGGTCATGGAGCATGGCTGGGACACTCAGAATCCGATACTTCCCCTCCTCCTCCTCCATTCCCTGAGGAGAATTCCCATAAGGTGTGGGGGGTGACAATCAGGCACCTCCTGACTCCATGACAGGACAGTCCAGGTCCCATGGCCTGAGCAATCCTAACAGCCGGTGCTGTTACCCCTGTCCATCCCCAGCTCCATCCTTCCCCGTCCCGCCTGCCTCTCCCGCCGTTTCCAGAGCCGTTCCATGATGGATGTGATTAAAATCTGCTCGGAGAGCACTCGATCCTCCCGTGCTGCCTTTGAACCTCGGATCATTAATGTCTCCATATGGGCACCATTTTTCCTTGTCACGACACAGCTGGATCTGGAGAGAGCAGGAGCCGAGGCCGCTTCCCAGTGGCAAAGCCCTCAAGAGCCCAGACTCCGGAGCTTTGCCCACCTTTGGGAAAGGTCAGGAACATAAATAGCTGTTGCCAGGAGGTCCTCAGGCACCGGGCAGGAATGGAGATGGCTGCTGGAATGGCAGGGAGGGCTTTAAGAGCCCTTTTCTGCCTGTTTTGAACTCTCTCCCTGCTCCTTCCCCTCCACCGCTCATTCCCTCTTTTCCTCCCTCCCACTCAGTCCAGTTTTTTGAAGGGCTGCAATTCCTTTCCAGTTTTATTTCTCATTAAAAATAAATAGCGGTGCTATAATTTACAGCAAGTTTAATTAGAAATGAGTTACGTGAGCTGAGCATTAGGACTTAATTGCTCGTTCCTAAAACAATTTCCTCATCTGAAATGTCCCCAGTTAATGATCATTCATTAAACAGGATTGGAGGCTCCGAGGTGGAGTTGGGAAGGCTGGAGTTTCCCTGTGACGGGACCACAGCCACTGGGCACGGAGCCCCCGGAGCTGGGGGGCAGCGGGGTGAGGGCAGCTGAGTTCCCTGCAATGGGAATGACCACTGAACATTCCCATTGGAAAGAACTCCCAGCAAGGCCCCTCGGAGCTGGGACTGTGCCCTCCGAGCATGGGGGGTCCAAGGTTCTGTGGGGTTGGAATTCCCTGGCTGGGAGCCAAGTGCTGACACCCAAACCTTCCACCCAGACCTTCACCCACCTTCTGGGATGTGGAACCCCCTTCTCTGTGGCGAGGGCAGTCTTGGCCAGCCCTGCCTGGGGTTTTCGGGGAAGGAGATGATTTTCCAGAGGAATGTTGGTTAATCAGAACAGGAACGTTCACAGGAAGCGGGGGGCGATGGCGCTGGGGTTGGGTTGTGCTTCACTTGCGCATTTTTAGTCCAAAAAATTCCTAATCAAAACCACATCTGCAGAGAGCAACCCTGAGCCTGCCCCCAGCCCCGTGCCCAGGGAATTGGGATGTCAGCAAAGCCAGGAGGACCTGGAATGGCCGAGAGGGCACTGGAATGGCCGGGAGGGCACTGGCACTGGCAGGGCTGCACTGGAATGGCCGGGAGGGCACTGGCACTGGCAGGGCTTGTCCTTGGTCCCCCAGCTCTGTGCCCTGTGGGGCTGCAGCTCATGGGGATGCAGCTGGCAGGGATGGGATGGGATGGG
>VZTH01001523.1:0-15243 GCA_013397815.1 Aleadryas rufinucha
TCAGGCTCAACCTACCACACTTTTCTTTTGTACCTCATATTGAGCTTGAAGTGATGACTTTTTAATCATAAGTTTTCATGAATTTTAAATAGATTTTAATAAATTAAAATTATTATTAGCAAAACTAAAATGTGTCATGTATTTAGAGCTGCTTACAAAATGAATTAATACATTTTTTTAATAGCGTTTCTCATGGCAAGCTGAAGCAAGCTTACACTGATGCACATTTACTAAATGTGCATATGTTTTCAGGATTGTTTTGCTACTGAGAGAAGGGAATTTATTGTCCATGTTTTAGTGGCTTATGTACACTTCCTCAAACTGAAATTGATTTTATTGTACCTACCACTCATGCTGTCCTCCACAGCAGAAATCGTTCTATTAATTTTGAGTACGTAATAGCTTAATCTTTCAGTATGTATGGATATGCAAATGATTCTTCATGTTCTGTTGATTTTTTTTGTTATAAAAAGGATTCATATATTTCTTTTTTCAGTAGTTTCAATTTTCAGTGTAGTTAATTCTTTTTTTCAGAATCCAAACCCTGAAAAGGAAAACCCACCTTGTAATGCTCAAGAATTAGAAGAATGTGATGCTTTTCTTGAAGATGGTGCAAGCTTGTGCAGATTTGATGGTGATACCTTGAAAGTCACTCATATAGTAAGTAATGCAAATTATTACAGAAACACTTTAAAACATTTTTTTATTTTGAATTTGACTTCTGTTATTGGTACAAAAATCTGTAGACTATTGAAATTACATAAATTTCTCCCATAATATCAAATCATAGTAGCAACAGAAATTGTCAACCCATATGTGTCCTTCAATGTCATTTTAATATGAAAACAAAGCTCCTTTTGTTCTGATTTTAAAAAAATATACTTTCACAAGTGAGCCATTTGAAAAACCAAAGTTATATAAAAATAATTATAAGAAAAGGGTCTTTTTCAGTGGCATAAAATTCGTTAGATGACTTAGTTTGCATTTTCCTCAATAGTTTTTCAGACAGCCTGGTACAAACCTGACCTTTTTTACTAAGAAGCTGGAGCATAGATCACTTTATAATACTTCTTTGTCAGTCACGCTGAAAATAACAGACTGGGGGCAAACTGCTTCAATAGTGGGCTTGATCTGGGCTGTAAGGAACCCTGACTAACATTAAGTTAGGATTTGATCTGGTGTGTTGCCTAGAGTTGGAAACAACAAAATCATATGAAAACATTACAGATTAACTCATTGTCTTGGGGTTGTTTGGGGGTTTTTTGGAAGATGTTTCTACCAACAAACACAAGAGGTTAAAACTGAATGAAAGCAAAAACTACATCGTGGTTGTAGCATGGTTTGGGTTGCCTAGTAAGTTGTGCAACCTCTGTCCTTGAGATTTTCAAGACCAGACTGGATAAAGTTCTAAATAACTTGGCCTAAACTACTGCTATTCACACTGAAGAGTACGAAGTTTGTGCCCCAGAGACATTGCACAGATCAGGAGGAACATGAGATCATAGAATCAAGACAGGCTGCTTTCTAGCAAGGCAGCAAGATATTGTGTAGCGAGTTTGAACTCCAGGGTTCTTGTAAAGAGTTCTTAAAGTGAGTGGCATAAAAGTAATTCAAAGGTTAATGTGTTAAAAGCATTATGATCGAAGGACAATTACTGTGGGTAGAAAATATTAATTTCAACTTCTTCTATGGGAACTTGCGGGTTTGGTCCTTGTTGAAGTATGTAGTAATATGAGTATTTCAGTATAGTTTTCAGCTTACAGGCATATATTTTCACTTTGATTTAGTTCTTCTTTCAAGTTGTTCGGGGTTTCTTGTTAGCAATTATGGGGCCTTTTCCTTCAGAAATGTGGCTGGTACAACTTTTTACCCAAAACTCCTATGAACATTTTTATTGAAGAGTGTGCTAATCTGAAATCTAGTAATTACTTGATTGTGAGTAAATTTTAAAATGTTGACATTTCGTTATTTTAGTATTCTAATTAATCCTTGCTTCAGTGCTTGCCAGCTTCTACCTGAGAGGGACAGTATTTCCTTCTCTGTTAGCCCTGCGGAAAACCAGATGTGATTACTTAGAGAGAATCTTTTCCTAACATCAAAAGTTGTAGGTTAGGATCTATCCTAGAAAACCATTTCTGCACAAAACACATTCCCATTGCTTGTGTAGTGGACATAATGTTTCTCTAAATATTACTCCAACAAACTTAATTGCATCTCCTTGAAATGCGTAAGGCACCTGTGGTGTATTGAGCTGTTGATCAGTGGGATGCAGCATAATGTATTCAAACATTTTGTCAACTAACAAACATAAAGCTGTTGATCATCTAACTTTGGCAGTGTGTGTAACAGAATCTGCTAGTTTTGCTTTGAATCAATATTTTGTATTTGTTTTGTTTTCAGATTAATCTTGGAAGCAACCAGTATCTTTTCTCAGTTGTTGTGAATCCCAGAGAAATGCCATGTTTCTGCCTGAGGCATGATGTTGATGCTCTTCTCTGGCAGCCTCACTCTGACCAGCCAGAGAATATGTGGGAACACATTGCAACTTTTAATGCTTTAGGTAAGAAATTAACATGTGTCACACCCCTCTGAGACTTTTCTATCTGAATACTTCTGCTATGGCATACATTGAATCTGAATTCAAAGTCATTATAATACTGCTGATAGCAGCATAGTAGCTTAATTTTACAAATAAGAGAACATAGAAATAAAATGTTTATGCCCTGAGAGGAAAACAAGCATTTTCAGACCATGTATAAGATGTAAGCACAGTACTGCACAGTAAAAAGGAGAGTTCCTTGGATAAGTGACCTTGAGTTAGAGATTGAAAAGCATAATCACCACCTTAACACTCACACAGACATCGTCAGGGCAATAGCTGCAGTTAATTGATTATATGTCTAGGTGTATGTAATCTTATGGTAAGGTGTTGTAATAAGTCATCTTCAGATTTTTCCTGTCTTGTTGTCCCATGTGATAACCGGTGGCATGCATTGTTCAATGGAAGTGAAGCAAATAACCTTTCGGAAAGATGGTAGATCACTTTGCAAAGACTGTATCTCAATTCTCTTTACAGAAGTATGAAAGGAAATCAGTCAGAAATGAGTTTGTTTGCTACTAGAGTCCTGTAATGAAAGCAGAAAAGGGAGAGGTTTTTTCCTTCTGAGTGAATATTAACAGAAATTACAGTGCGTTAAAAAGAAACTCATTTTTTTCAGTCATTTCTAAACAGAAGACAAATTTTAAGTGTCTGTTCAAGATTAGGTAGGCTCAGAAATCTTAATTTTTAAATGTACTTACACACTGGGAAATGAGGAGAAAGAAGACATTTATTCTGCTTAGACTGCTAATATTGGGCCAAGATTGCCCATAAGGACCATGTCTGTGCCTTATGATCCTGCTGAGAAAATGAAAGACCTTGTGAGGCAGAGAGGAGCCAGATGTGGGAAGAGTATCTTGCTATACATATGTATCCAACACACCAGTTAAGATGAGGTACATGAGAATTGTATATTGGTATTAAACTGGTTAATGCATCCCTTCAGAAAGTACTGGTTTATGTAATAAGAATTCTCTGGTGGTTTGTGGGTGTTTTTTGTGTTTTTGTTGGGGTGTTTGGTTTGGTTTTTTGTTGTTTGTTTTGGGTTTTTTTTTTGTTACAAATAGCATATTATTTTTTAAGTTAAGCTTGGGTTTTTATCAGCCAGCTAAAGTTCTGTTGAAACCCATCTATTACTTATCCCATCTACTTGCTTTTGGGCTGTATAGGTTATGTCCAAGCATCAAAGCAAGACAAGAAGTTCATGGCTTGTGCTCCAGATTACTCCTACGCTGCTCTTTGCGAGTGCTTGCGACGAGTTTTCATCTATCGCCAGCCGACTCCTCTGGCCACAGTGCTCTACAACAGGAAGGAAGGAAGACAAGTAGGACAGGTTGCTAAGCAGCTGGTAGCAACCCTGGAAGCCAATGATCCTGTCTTAGGCTTTCAAGCCACGAGTGAGAGATTATTTGTTCTCACAACAAAAACCTTGTTTTTAATAAAGGTGAACTCTGGAAATTAATTATTCAGTGTGCTCTGCTGTAGTTTGTGTTAACAATTTGTTATGGAACTGGATAGGTAGACGATCTGACAAGTTCAGTACAATTTGCTGAAAATCAAAAAGGGGATGTTTTACAGGGGAATCAAATTTCTTCATTAGAATTTTTCTGTAAGAAAGTGAGAGTTTTTTGACTTTGCTGCCACGGAAGTAAGCTTTTTCAGAGCTATGGGAAAATGTCTTCTGCATTAACATCTTTGTCAAAGTAATTGTCAGATGCTGCTATTGCATAGGTGGATAGATTTATGCATTGCTCTTTCCAAGTGACTGTATTTTCTGTACTTCTGAGTTTTGAGAATTCACTTCTGTTTTTAAATGCCACTGTTTACCTATGAAAAAAGTAGTCAGATAAAGAGTGACAAGCATATGATGTGGAAAGTGAAATGTATCATAAAGAAAAAAATCTCAAGTTCAAATACTGTTGACCAAAAAACTGATTTGATGTTTTGGCATTCAGTAGTTTTGAGTGAAATGTGAGTGAAATGAATGGGTTACTGTGTTTCTTCTACAGGTAATTAAATGGAGCAATTTTATTGTTAATGCACATATTAGATTATTGGTTTGGGACTTATTTATCCTTGCAGTAAAATCAGTTCATATTTCTAGAATACATTTTAGTAGCTTTTTCCAGAAGCAAAGTAAGGGTCAATGTATAGCTGGCAATTATACATCGAGTGCTATTAGTTAAGGTCTTGTCATTCTCTCAGTTGTGCCATTTTCATTTGACTTTATACTTAATTTCAAGTACTTTATACTTCATTTACAATCAGAAAATGGCTGACAGAAAAACCACCAGTATTCTAACCTGGGATGGGAAACTCAGAGGTGCTGCTTCTGCCTCAGATGCCACTGTAAATGCTGCATTGTCACTTAACTGTTCTGTCTGTGATGCACAAGTCAACACATGGTATATTTGCAATGCAAGAGTACTCAGGCCAATGAGGATGCTTTGGTTTAACAAACTGGTGTGGTTAATTGAGTTGAATAGTTGTATCTGAAGATTTTTGTTTCTTGTTATAAATTGGCATTGTCAGTACATTTAAAACCAAAGAGTCAGTTGTGACAGCTCCACCCTGGGTTGTGCTTTTTTCATAGTTGGTTTACAGGTCCATAGCAAAGAATGCCTAATATGTTGTGTACTGGCAGGACAGCTGCTCTCATCTGTGGTACCAAAGTACTGAGACACAAATACAAGCGGCCTTTTAGTTTGCGTCTCCCTACCAATATTATTTCAGAACTCTGTAAGAATCTATTGAGAGAAGAATAAGTCTTTCTTTAGTTGTGATTGTTTCGACTGTCCTGAAAATTCTCCAGATTTGTATCAGTGAACTGATTTAAATAACAAGAGGGAAGACAAGTAGTTGTGGCTTGCAAGAACCCTCCAAATGCAGAAGCTTTTCAAGGAACCTGATCTTCCTTCTCCTTACAGCAGGATTCTATTGTATATCCAATATTGAAAAGCTTTTCTTTACTTTTACCTGGGTAAGTTAAAACTGACTGGATTTGTAAACCTCTTTTCATTCTGTCCTTTTAAAACTGTCTTGAAAATGCTTTTTAAAAAGGCTCAGTGAATGTATTACTGTTGCATGACTGTTTTGCATCTAAATTTTATTTGTTGGCCGATAATGTCAAACAAGGTGGTAGAATTCCTGCAGAGGTCCTATAGAAAAGATTTTATATCGTTTATTACTTTGGAGCATAAATTAAGTGCTTTTTGATGTATGTGAATATTACTTAGTAACCTGAGGTTTAATCTTTGTCGACACAGCGTTAAGAACATGGGATATTTGGGAAGTGGAGGAATGAAAGAGTAAAGGAATCATAGTCAACATGCTTTTGTCACCTCTGGTCTACTGCAGGCAGCTTCAATATAGATGAGAATTTCAGCTGTTCTTTGTCAAATTATTCTTGCTGTGAGTTACATGTCTGGAAACATGCTCTGCTGTCCCCTGGAACAGAGGGAACAAAGTCAAGTAAAGTGGTTATCTCTTCAGAGGCATTACAATATGCCATGACTAGAACTCACATTCCAAATGTGTGTCTGTTTCAAGGGAATTGTTGTTTGCATCTGGAAATAGCTGAACACGGGGAAAAGGTTCATCCATTTTTCTGTGTTACTCATCTGTAATCGTGGTTCCCAGGAACAATGTATCAAGTAGTCTCTCTTATTTTGCTTCTATGAGAGTCAAGGATATTTTATTATTTAAATTATTTGTTACCTTGAGCAATCTGGAGTTCTGTTGCACAGCAAGCTACTGTACACATGAGGCAGGGCAATCCCAAGCACAAAAGCAGGCTGGGCAGAGAATGGACTGAGAGCAGCCCTGGAGAAAAGGACTTGGGGGTGCTGGGGGATGAGAGACTGGACATGACCCAGCAATGTGCACTGGCAGCCCAGAAAGCCAAAAGTGTCCTGGGCTGCATCATGTGAAGCACGGCCTGCAGGTCCAGGGAGGTGATTCTGCCCCTCTGCTCTGTTCTGGTGAGACCCCACCTGCAGAAATGCATCCAGCTCGGAGGATAACGTAAGAGACACATGGACCCATTGGAGCAAGTCCAGAGGAGGGACACGAAAATGATCAGAGGGTTGGAGCACCTTGTCTATGACAACAGCCTGAGAGAGTTGGGGTTGTTCAGCCTGGGAAAGAGGAGGCTCTGGGGAGACCTTAGAGCAGCCTCCTAGTACCTAAAGGGAGCCTGCAATATTATTGGAGAGGGATTTTGGACGAGGGCATGTAGTGATAGGACTGGAGATAATGGCTTTAAACTGAAGGAGAGTAGATTTAGATTAGATACTGGAGGAAATTCTTAACTCTGAGAGTGATGAGGCACTGGACCAAGTTGCCCAGAGAAGTTGTGGATGCCCTGTCCCTCGAAGCGTTCAGCACCAGGCTGGATGGAGCTTTGAGCAACTTGGTCTAGTGGAAGGTGTCCCTGCCCATGGCAGTGGGGTTGGAACTAGATGATCTTTAAGGTCCCTTTCAACCCAAACCATGCTATAATAATTAAATGGCTGCAAGCCACCAGGAGACACTCCCTATCAGCATTTCCATTTCTGTGTTCAATTACTCTTAAGGCTCATTTGTTCTGCTTATCTTAAATAGCTTATACAAAGTTTAGAATGTGGATATTTTAAAGAGATGGTTTTCTGACAACCGTGCTTCAATTTTTCTAAGATTTTGTTTCTTGAAATCTTACTTTTTCAGACAGTTCTTCCTGAGAGGTCCCAAACACAATCTGTTTACAGAATTTCTGAGAAAATATTTGGCTATTACAGGCTTATTTGGCTGTTAATGCATTGTTTGATTTTAGTATTCTTTTTCAGTACTTTCCTTGGCTGCATGTTTGGAATGCATCATGTATTCTTCTGCAAGTTTAAATGAATAGAAAAAATGTTAAAATTTTAAAGTTATTTTAAAGGATTTATATTAATTTCAAATGTTTATCTTTCCTATGCTACTGAAATAAAATAGAAAAGTAGAAATAAGAAATTCCTTAAAATAATACTTGTGTTAAGGAGCTTTCTGCTAGGGCAGAGTTCTAACAGGTGTCTGTGCTGCAGGGCCAGGGCTGTTGCCAAGACATGCACTATTGCACTCCTTGTTTATCTCTGTGAAATCCCCTATTCAGCCTTGCTAATGTTCTGTTTCTGCCAACACACAAATTTACAGAGGTAGTTCCTGGAGGGGGTGATAAGTATTCAGGTGTATTCTTGTGTTAAAGTGCACACTGTGTCTCTTATCCTGTGTCTTTATGTACAAAACCCGAATGGTCTGGACAAGCCCTTCTAGATGGAAGAGAGAGAGTCTGCCCTTCCTTCCTCTCCCCCTACCTCAACATGGGTGCTTTTTTGCAGGAAAGTGAAGGAAAAGAGGAAGGATTTGGTCTGTATGTATGTCCTTTGTCGTAAAGTGGCTCTTCATTAATCAAACAATGGATCCTGTGAGAGTAACAAATAAGGTTAAAGCTTATATTTTATTTCAGGTTTTTGTGCTTTGTTTCAATAATGGGCCAGTAGAACTTTTTCATTTCCTTGCCTTCTGTCAATTTTTGTTTTCTATTCTCATTATGCACATTAGATGAATTTGAAGCCTGCAGTCAATCACATATTAGCATGTAATAAAAATTCTAGTTTAAAATTTTGTGCCATCAGTCCTATGTGCCATTTGTAACACATTTCTGGAAATCTGGTGGGATTTGTTTCCCCTCCTCCCCATGCAATACGTTTTCATTTGTGTTATGGATAAAAATCAGCAAGGTCTAAAGATAACTTGATGTCTTTGAGGTGGAAGAGCCAAGCATCAAGCAAGCCTTTCGGTCAAGACTATTGCGATCATTTCAAACTCAAGGTATAGTCCCTTTTGCTTGGAGAAGTGTTTGCTAGAGTAATATTTTTTCCTTTATAAAAGGTTTAAGCTACTTCTGAAAAACTTTCTTTGCACAAAGATATTTGTCATGAAGTGGTAGCTGGGTATCAATTAAAATAGATATAATTAACTGTTTGAGATGCAGACCTGGAAAATACTTGTCATAGTCTTTACCAATCTAATGCTCTGTGCAAAGTATCCTTTATAAACCATTCCAGTGCATTTTTGCAATCTAATGGCAGTTGCAAGGAATTGTCAAGAAAAAACACAGGAAATCAAATTCTAAAAATTAATCATTTTAGAACATGACTTTCATTGTGCTGTGATGAATATACACTTTCTAGTAGTGTATTCCACTAATACATGTGTTAATGTGTTAACTATATTCTGAATGTGCAGGACTTGTGTGTGTGTGTATGTTTGTATTTTCATCTATATATGCACTCACCTGTATGTATTCATACTGCCTTAAGGTACTGGGGATGGTGGAGTGGCTTTTGGAGAGGAGAATCTTTTAACTTTACTGACAGCAAAGCTTGGATTCTTTATTAACATGTTCATGAGTCTGCCATACACGTTTTGTAATGTCATGATAACTGCTGTATGTGAAAACATCAGTCATGAATCCTGTGGTGTTTTCCTCTGCTAGGATTAAATATGAGATATCTCAGTATTTCATTTATTTTCATTTAAACAGCTCAGAGGCCAAGTATTGAGTAGATGTCCCAAGTTGACAGAATTGAAGCAGAAGTAATAAGCATTTATTTTTATCAGAACAAGTGAGGTTTAGAGGGAAAAGAAATAAGACCCACTGAATACTAATTCAGTCACTTTCAGCATTGAAATTGCAGCTGATTGGCCTTTAATGATTTTTCTCTTTGAAGTTATTCATTCTCCCTGTTGCACGTGTCCCCTTTAATAAATAGAGAGTACGTTATGGTAATACAAGGTTGAGCAATTTATGGGAATTTGCTGAAAAACTACACTTGCATATGGGGTGTCTAAAATATGGGCATGAGGTACAAGATGGATACATCCAGTCATAAAGAGACCAGGAACTCAAGCTCTTGATTTGATCAAGGGCTGGTGACCATCTGAGCAGAAATAAAAATGGATGCTTTGAAGACATTTTCATGAGTTGCAATGTCAGATTCTAAAAAGAATAAAAACATGGGAATCTGTGCAGAAAGAATGATTATGAATCATAGAATGGTTTGGGTTAGAAAGAACCTTAAGGATCATCTAGTTACAACACTCCTGCCATGAGCAGGGGCTCCTGTCACTGCACCAAGTTGCTCAGAGCTCTATCCACCCTGCCTTGAACACTTCCAGGGATGGAACATCCACAGCTTCTCTGGGCAACCTGTTCAGTGCCTCACCACCTTCACAGTAAAGAGTTTCTTCTTAATATCTAATCTAAACCTGTCCTCTTTCAGTTTAAAACCCTTACCCCTTGTCCTACCACTACATGCCCTTGTCCAAAGTGCCTCTCCAACTGTCTCATAGGCTTCCTTAGGTACTGGAAGGTGCTCTAAGGTCCCCCTGGGGCCGTGTCTTCTCTGGGCTGAACACTCTCTGCCTGTCTTCACAGGAGAGTAAGCTTGCTTAGGCAAGATAAAACATACACAGGCTCCCTTTTAAAATCTAAGGATATATGCAATACTCCATTCAGAGCAGCTGGATCAATCAGGAAGAGAACTTGTTTGTTACCAAGACCTTCTCTGTTGCCATTTTCTTTGCACATGGCAAGGGTAAGTCATCAGTAAAACTGCCTGGGTGCTGGTGTGATTGGAGTCACTCCTTCTGTCCTGTTTCTTAACTGGTGTAGCTCCAGGTGGTTGCTGCTGTCTGAAAAATTCAGTTAATAGTTATATAGTTAATAGTTATAAGCTATAAGAATTGGCTATTGTTAGCAACACGGTTCGGAGTCTTTGCACCCAATGTGACATCTGGTAAAATCTGCCTTTTCACATGAAACAAATGAAGGAAAAAAAACCACAAAAAACCCAAACCCAATCAAACAAAGAAACACAAAAAAACCCCAAAACACCTAAAACTCAGGCTGCTTTGTTGTTTCACTTTTTTTTTTTTCTGGGAAGTACAACAGTAATGTTTTTCTTTCTGCTCTTAGAAATCTTTTCCTGTGCTATAAAGAATAGATGCAATATCCTCAAAGTTTAAACCTCATGTCTCTTAACGCAATGAGGACAGCAGGATGTCTGTCACTGATTCAGCTGTGTTTCAGCAACAAATTAGTGTGCAACTTGGTTAGACTGACAGCTATTCCATTAGGAAGTGGGGAAAAGTGAACTCAGGTTATCTTAATAGGTTCACTGTGTCTGTTTGCATGGCTGCACTCTCTGAGATCCATATAATTCAACATACTGGATGGTTCAGGTGCCCAAAGAGGGAGCTGTGAGCACAACATTTCACTCGTGAACCCATCAGATGTATCTACACAGTTTGGTGCTTATTCAGTTACCTGACATCACAAATTATTTTCTATTGTCTGTTTCCTATGATAGCAGAAATAAGTTAACTTGCTAACTTACTGCAGTAGCTACTGTGGAAGGAAGGAGCACACAGTAGATTCTTGAAGATATATTTCTATATCAAATGTGACTTACACCATGACAAATCAGTTACATGGTTTTGACTTCAAGTTGATTAATGTTTACAATTAATGAATTCCCACAACTCAACTTTTCTGGTGGAATTATTCACAGATTTGTAGGCAAATATATGAGACCATTAATTCAGAACTGGAGATAATTAGCACTTGTCATTCGATTTTCAGTTGGTTAGTCTACCTTTACTATATGAACTAAATTTCTTGAAACCTATAAGAACTAGTTCACTTTGTAATCTTAAGTGATACTGACTGAGAAAGTGGAGCTTTACCTCCCAAGTACTGGCAGTGGTCAAAGTTAACAAGGCTAGAGAGGACTAGGGAGAACTTCATGGTGCTTTAAAAGCATCCTGTTAAAAGCTACCTACTAATGCAAAGGGAGTGCAGATGCTTAAATCCTACCACTTCTGGATACTTCCTGAGTTTAGCAGCCCTCATTCTTCCAAAGCAAGATTATAGCCTAGGAAGAAGCATCCTGCAGAACCCAACCCCTCCTGCCTTACAGCTCTGCAGAGATTCTGACTGTGTGAATTAAAACAATAATGTGTTTGTACCAGTGAGGTCCAGCCATGTCCATACTCACAGCACATTCCTCTGAAATGCGTGTGGTTGGATGTTAGATATAAAATGTGTAATAAAGTGGTCAGGCCAAAGCTCAATCTGTCTGTCTCTCATTTCCCCTAAGCAACTGCTTTTGGGTACGTGATTCCTCGTGCTTTGTCATGAGCAAACAGGCACCCAGTGCTCTGCTGTCTGCAGCCCTGAGCCCTTCGGCTTTAGGCTGCTGGCTCTGTAGCCAGCTGTGGAGCTGGTACCAAATGGCACAGCTCTGGTTTTCCTTCTAACCTGCCAGGTTGTGCCCAGCTCTTGGTGTCTCTGCCATTCAGTCAGAGGAAACTGTCCTGTGCTGGGCATTACAGCCACACACCTCAGTCAGAGTTTGCCTTGTGTGGCTGTCATGGTTTAACAGAGCAGGGAGCTGAACACCACGCTGCCACTCCCTCACTCCCCACTGCCAGGGGGATGGCAGAGAGAATTAGAGGAAAAGAATTAAAATTTGTGGGTTGAGATTAAAATGGGTTAATAATAAAGAAACTGAAGAGAAAATAATAACAACAACAGTAATACGTTGTTGTACAGAACAAGTGATGTAAAATACAATTGCTCACCAGCCACTGGCCAATGCCCAGTTCCTGAGCAGTGGTCCTCTGCCAGATTTCCCCGTGATTTATATGCTGAGCATGACACCATATGATATGATTTATTCCTTTGGCCATTTGGGGTCAGCTGTCCCAGTTGTGTCCCCTCCCAGCTTTTTGTGCACCCCCAGCCTCCTTAATATCAGGATGGGGTGAGAAGATGAAAAGTTCTTGCCTTAGTGTCAGCACCACTCATCAGCAACTAAAACATCACTGTGTTATTAAAATTATTTTCATCCTAAATCCAAACCACAGCACAAACAGCTAGGAAGAAAATTAACTCTGTCCCAGCCAAAACCAGGACAATGGCAAAACTGAGCCCTCCTGGGCTTCAGGCAATTGGTATGTGCATCCCAGGCACACATAGGTGTGTGCTTGAAGAGCCCAGAGGGAACTGCTGAACTGCCCACTGGGGGATTGCTGGAGGATTTCCCCATCTATGTGCACAGGTAAACTCTAAACACCTTTCCAGGGGCAGGGGAGTGAAGGCTAAAAGATGTTGGCAATGGGTTTGAAGAGTTGTAGGAAGATGAGTTTAAAGGTAGCATGATAGGTATGAGCAGGTCTGGTCCAAAGGCTTTCTGTGAGAGACAGAGTAGTCTTCTGAGCCATGGCTAAGCTGTGCTGCTTTAATGTCCTTTTTGGGCCAGCTTTCACTTCCTTCTCTATTTGAATGGAAGAAACTTCTGTGCTTTTAGCTGTGGTGTGGGTTAGAGTTCCTGTGATGACAGCACAGAGCCCAGATTCAGGGAAACTCTTCAAAAGCCAGGCCAAGGAAGGTCCAGTGTCTTTTAATCTGTTTTAAATTTTTCCCATTAAAATTGAGTGGAAACAGTGTATATGATTAATGCCAACTGAGAAAATTATTCAGAGAAAGACAAGGGTGTATTTTAAATAAATTGAGTATCATAAGTGTTATATGCATGAAAATGTGCACAGAAGATGAGGAGAGAAGAGAGCCATATGGCAGTCGGTTACAAATGGCTCTACTGCTTAGGGAAATTAATAACTAAGCTTTGATATATATGAGCCTGCTGGGGTTCAGATGTTCTCATGCTGGTGCTTTAAGAAACCAGCTGAATCAATAAACAAACATTTGAAAGACTAAACACTCAGCCAGCATCCAGCTTAAAAATTCAGAGAAGGCACCCTCAAAAAGGACTTAGAAAAAAGGTTGGGGCTTCTGCTAAGACTGAAATACACATAGGATTAAAATGAGATTGTTTATTTTTATATATCATACTGTTATGTAGCTAGTTTTAAGTATGTTTCCTGCTGTTGACAAGTTTTTTGCCTTTGCCTCTAAAAATATTGTATTAATATCAACTTCTTTAATTACTGAATCAGAGTAATTAAAAGAATCCTTTAGAGACACCAATCACTTTTATTCAAAATAAAGGCTTTCCACCTTCATAAAAAAAGATAAAAGTTTGTATACATGATTCGTTCCTTTCCTCTGTGTCTTTGTCAGAAGACCAAACATTTTTCGGGAAAGACGTGCACTGGAAACTGCACAAAGGTAAGTTCTCCACAGCAGAACATAAATAGCCCAGCAAAGCTGCTCAGTAGTGGTTTCTTTGCACTTCAGCTGAGACTTTGCAAGGCCCTAATCCACATGAGTGGGACTTCTTAATGTTGTGCTTTCCTAGGAAAGAAAAGGAGCAGGCATGGTAAACAGTAATAGCGCATCACACTGTTTGTTTAGATTTACTCTGAAGGAATATTAAAAATCACATCATAGTCATGTGAGACTGGAGAGTGGTATTGCTAAGCTTATAAGGAAATGTAATCAGATATTAATTAAATGACAACCAGCAGCATTCAACATCTCCAGTAACCTGAAGAAGTCCAAGCCATGAGCAGCCAGCTTTTCCAGGGGAATGCTATTGGAAGTGGTGTCAAAGGCTTTTCTGAAGTCCAGGCAGACAACATCTGTAGGATGCCCTGCCCCGCTCTCCCTCTGTGTTCTGGGGCCCCGCCTATGTCCCACCCCCCTGCCCAGAATGCTCGGCTGGAGCCCGGGAAAAGTTCAAACCCTCCCGGGCACAGCTCTCTTCCGCCTCAGCCTTTCTCCATGGAATAAAGCTCTCCTGGAACCTACACGGACTGCTCTCTGTTCATACCACCGGGCATGTCGGGTCAGCCGGGCCAGTGTCAGGGACACCGGCCGGGACCCCGACAAACATCCACAGCCTTTCCCTCATCCACCAAGCAGGTCACCTTGTCATAGGAGATCAGATTAGCCAAGCAGGACCTGCCTCTCACAAACCCACAGAGGCTGAGTTTGATCCCCTGGTTGTTCTGTTGTGTTGTGTGATGGCTTTCAGGATGATCAGCTCCATGACTTTCTCTGGCACCGAGCTCAGGCTGACAGGCCTGTAGTTCCCTGGATCCTCTTTCCCACCCTTTTTGTCCCTGGGTGTCACACTTGCTGACCCCTAGTCAACTGGGACCTCCTGGATTAGTCAGGATTACTGGTAAATGACGGAAAGTGGCTTGCTGAGCACTTCTGCCAGCTCCAATTTGGCCCCAATAGACCTGTCTGTGTCTAACTGGTGAACATGAAGAATGTGCTTCAGTCTCAACCCATTGCTCAAACCCATTGCTGATGTGACCTTCAATAACTTGTTTTCACAAGCATTTTTTTTATACTTACATCATCTGGCATTTTAGTGTTTTTGTTTCTCTTGAGAAGAGGATAGGGGATGCATTTATACTTAGATAGAATAGATGAAATAACTGTGCATATCCATCATGACTTCCCTCTCTACCTGTATTCTTTTACATCAAGTTCTTAATTGTCCTGTTTGCAAAGACGTACTCTGTGGTCATGTTGTTCAGATGCTGTCTCCTGAGTTTTTTTGTTTTGTTGTTATTTTATTTTATTTTATTTTATTTTATTTTATTTTATTTTATTTTATTTTATTTTATTTTATTTTATTTTATTGTGG
>VZTH01001523.1:15259-75123 GCA_013397815.1 Aleadryas rufinucha
ATTTCATTTCATTTCATTTCATTTCATTTCATTTCATTTTATTTTCACTTTGGTTTTACTACTTTTTTTACCATTCCAGCTGCTTGGTAACATGCATGGCAAGCTGAGGAGTTCCTAGTCAGGCTGAGTGTCACAGCATGGATGTATACTACCTTCTGAACTTCAGTGTAATCAAGAGAGAAGAAAGTGTCTGGCTACACCTGAAAGGCAGCCACATATTGTAAATCATCAAGCAGGGACTGCAGTAAGTTGGGGAAAAAAACTCACAAAATGTGATTCCCCCAAAATTCAAGGTCCTTTGGTCAGTCAATAAAAATTTAAATGAGAGTAGAGATACTGAAACAGATTCTTCGTTGCTTCAACTTTGATTTTTCTGCCCATGACATTACCAGAAAGATTAAATTTTTTGAGCTGCTTTGTTGGCACTGAATCACAGAAATTTATGAATCCAGTGATTTCCTCAACAAACTAAAGACTCAAAATCCATTAGAAATCTTCAGGTTAAGAGTGTGAAAACATAGGTCAAGATTCAATATGGGTAGAAAGATCTTGCTTGCAAAGATATGACATAAATCATCAATTACTTGGTTCAATTAATATTCCCCTTATGGATCTCACTTCTTCTTGGTGCTAGGGCTTTTGTCCAGCTTTAATTTGCATTCCAGAAAGTAAATATTGGCAAGCTTTCTCCTTTCTCAATAAAGTACATTTAAAATGGTGTTTGATTTGCAGTATTAAACATTTCTTAGTGAAGCAGTTGCTTTTGTGGAGAATATCCAAGTCCACCATAAATGAAGATGTGCTAAAATTTATGCTATGAATGGAGGCTGAAGAACTTTCATCCCACTGGTTCTCCTGTTGGGGTTTAGGTGTTTCTTTATGATCGCTCCTCAGTTAAGTAGATGAAAAAAGACGGTGGTATTCTCCTAGAAAGCCCTGGAAGCTCACAGCTAAGGTTTGTTGTGAGAGGAGTTAAACAGCACATTTAGATCCTTTGGGTTTTTTTAGTGTTTTATTTGAAATCCAAAACCGCAGTTATTCTGGAAAGCTCTCCTTTTCAGTGTGTTGTTCTCCCTGCATGGATTCTGACCTGTCCCTGCTGCCGTTTGCTGTGGAGCCAGGGAAGTTCCTCCCAGCTCTGTCCTGTCCTCTGAGACCCTCGCTCAGAGACCACCAGGTGTGGTTTCATTCCAAGGGATAATTCTCTGGTAGGAGAGAATTTTCCTTTTCTTCTGCCAGAGCAGAACAAAATATTGAAGACAGTCAAAACTGAGACGTAACTTTTGTGGTTTTCATGTGCCTTTACGGGCAGCAAACCAGCCCATGAGAGGCTGCTTTTTGTCTGCCTGAGGAGGTTTGTAGCTGCAGTGGGCTACTAGAAAGACTTGAGGGAAGAAGGGAAAAAAGATCAGTCTGAACCTGCAGAGAAGCACAAAAGAGAAGAGATCTTTTATGTCCTAGAAGTATCACCTCTGTAGGAATAAAACCTATTACCTTTCTTTCTGTTACTCTTGGAGAGACTCTAGTTGACAGGGTTTGGAGTTTTTTGGGGGTTTTTTGCTACATCAAAAAACGTGGATCTTGGCAGCCTGGTTTATCCTCTCTTTTTTTTCATCTTTTTATCTCGAAAACAAAATTGATGTGTTTTCTGTGGTATGCTTAATGACACCACAAAAGACTACATCTAGTGTGTTGCACACCAGCCACTCATTCTCTATGACAGAAATCTTTGATCCTTTGATATGCCATGGCATTCAAGTGCCATTTACCATTGTTACTCACTGAATTTTTGGAAGATATATATTTTTTCAGAAAGTGTAAAGAATACTCTCAGCTTGATTATGCTCTCAACTAAATTAAAAACATGCATTCTTACTAAATGAAAAATTAGTTTTGTTTTTGCTTGGTTTCCCATGTTGATTGATTTCTACCCAGTTCAACAGTGACATGAAGAACTCTACAAAGTATGTTTTCTATAAATTTTGCTAAAATAAGGTACTAGGAAGGGGAAAGAAACCCTAGTAATGCCACAGCTAAGGCAAAGCTCTGACATCTTTAGTCAGAGCTACTTTTCTTTCACACCAGTGTCCGGAAGTCCCTCAGAAATTTCTGTGAAACAGGATTGGCTTCTCTATTCTTAGTAAGTGTGGAATAATTTGTTCCAAAGAGTATGCATATCATTAACTAAATACTTGAACACACATAAGTGCAATCTGTGTCCAGTCTGGAGTCTGACTGAATTGCAGAGACAGCATGAAAGTGCATGAGGATGGAAAGGACACCAGACTGCTGGACAGTATGGACCTGGAGGAGAGCTTCAAACAGCATGATGGTGAAGATTGGCTATAACTGGCCTTGGTAATCAGGCTGTCTGAGGAAATTTTAGAAACTTAACATTTGATATGACATCCTGAGGCCCAGTCCAGCCCAGGAGTGGGACCTCCCTGCATGAAATGCACCATTCATTGTTGTCACAGGCTTGGGAGAGCATGTGGCTGGACAGGGACCTGCAGGTGCTCTGTAACACTGAGCACAGAGAGGGGAATCATTCACACGGGCAGAAGCACCATCACACAGATGGAATTCTGTCCCCCCTTCATCTGCGCTGGCACATCTGAAATGCAAGAGGATTTTCAGGTGAGATTAGGACTGGAAAACGAGTACTTCTGCTTTAGTTAGTACTTGGCTAAATGCAGTGAGGAGGATCTGCACTACTCAAGTACTCTATGCTCATTTAGATGGCTTACCTTTATTTTCTTAGAGAGAGAGTGGGTTTCTTCAAGCTCACTTTCAGCAGTGATGACAGGAAGACATCACACTCCAAATTATCACAGCTAAAAATCTAGCTAATTATCTGGGTCTGAAATTAATTAAACTTCTGCCTTTTCAGGTCCTAACCCAGATGCCTGTTGATGGGTTTTTGGTTTTTTTTCCTTCCCTGCTGCTCATACCTGTTTTCTGTCACATCATATCTGGATGTTGTGTGCTGTCTCCTACAGGTCTTGGATGATGCATTGAACTGCTTTGAAGGTCCCCTTCCCCTTCCCCATCCACATCCTGCCTGGTGACCCTGTTTTGTGTCTGAAGTGCTTGGAAGTGAAAAGCACCTCCACAAGTACCAGGCATTGGTGACAAAAACTACCAAGTCCTCCATTACTCTAATATTTACTGTGACTGAAGCAGGTGAACCTAATTGTGTGGATTTATTTTTGATCTTTCCTAGCTGAAACAGATGGAATCTGTGAGACAGCCACTGTTTAAGAGACATCTTTCCCCAACTTTGAATACTTTGAAAATCTAAATTTCCACTGGCAAAACCCAAATCTTAATTCAAAGCCTAGATACTTAAGAGGGCTCTTTAGTTCTTCCTCTCTAGCTTGACAGAGGATTCAAGCTGCTAATACTAAAATATTTTGCAAATTAGCCCTTGAGTACCTCATTTTCACAGGAAAACATCCCACTTTAGTTATTCGGCTGAACATGAAAGCGTGTCTAGCTCTAAGCAACGAGGCAGTTTGCAGCTCTGATTAGCCACCCAAATATACGTATTTTGCAGCTTTGATTACTTATCCAGTCAGGAATAGTTTAGTTTTAATACAGAAAGATTGTATTTGCAGGAATCTTAGCAAATATTTTCTTTGAAAACAACTAGCCTATATATAATCAAGGATATTCCTTGACCAGTCCTCATGCTGATTTATTCAAGAAGCAGTGGCTGCTGAAGGGAGGGAAAAGGAGCTGGAAGGGGTACATGTTGTGATGGACTCTGGTATCTTTAAGGCCTTGAGGAGTGATGTCCAGAGACTCATCTCGTCAATTTGCAAGTTCGGAACCATGTTCTCGATATAAAATTCAGATTAAAAAATATTTCTTACCAAGCTTTATCCTCCAATTTCATGTGGCATTATTAAAGGAGATACAGTGCACTGCAATCTTGTTGTTTTCCTTGGTCCAACACTGCAATTCTGAAACTACTCATCCTGAAAGGCAAATTCTGTGCTACACAAGCTTTCCAGTGCTTTGTTTTATTTCTACTACCAGCTGGATCAACAATAGGAGTAATTACTCTATGCATAAGTAATGAATACTCTATATTTCAACCAACTTGAAAAAAATCTCAAACCAATGTTTGATCTATTTCTATTTATTGATCAGATTGATGGTAACAGATGAAGAAGCAGACGGTGTTTTTGCCTTGTCCTTGCATTCCTGATCAGTAAAACATGACTGTAATTTTCAATTAATTTTAATTAATCTTCACTTAATTTCCTCAAATGAGGGACTATGAAAAATGACATTCTGAAGATTGGAGCAATGATGGATTAGTTTGGTACAGCTCCCGGTCATGCTGACAGAGAATGATTAATGTGACATTCTCTCTTCATGTCACAAAAATTAGGTTTTGAACCCCTTAGTCATTCTGTAAAAGATGCCACAGTAATACACCACTTCAACCTTTACAGTGGTTTATAATTTGAGAGAAAATTTCCTCTTTCCCCCTCAGAACTTTTTTCTCTTTTACAGAGTTGCCTGGGAAAAATAAGCGGGTGGATCTGAACACTACTTCTATCAATCCTTTGCCAAAAGAGCTTTGCAAACTTTAAGTACTCAAACCTCATAAAGACACAGTCCCTGGTAAGGCAAAGCATCTGTTGTTTAGCCACACATTTTGCCATTCATAAATTAGCCTATTCCAGACACATTATCGGGGAAACAAAAGTTAAACAACTGAAAAAAAAAAAGTTAAATAAAACCCAGGACATAAAGAAATGCCTTATACAGCCACTATAAGTAGTGGACACTTTCCTGAAAATGAATAAACAAACTGGGAGAGATTTTCTGTTCGAAACAATCAAAAGACATTAAGAAGATTGGAAATTTTAACTGCAAGAAGAATTTGTGTTCCAATACAACTGCCTCATCTGGCATCAGGAAAATTCTCCAAGAAGTTGTTTTCCTCAGTATCTTTGCACAACAGGGCTCCCCTCACTCACACCACTACAGGGACCTGTCAATGTCTCAGCAGCAGTCTCTGCCCTGCCGCATGGGTCTGAGAGACATGGGCAGGCTGGTCCCTGCAGCTCTCCCTGTGGCTGATCCAATTTGGGCTGAGGATGGATGCAGGAAGCTGCCTGTGGGTCTGTGCCTGGTAGCCAGGAGGGCCAACCCTGTCCTGGGGGGCATCAGGCACAGCATCACCAGCCGGGCAAGGAAGGTGATTGTCCCGCTCTGCTCTGCACTGGGGTGGCTTCACCTTGGGTGCTGGGGGCAGTTTTGGGTGCCACAATATAAGAAAGACATTAAGCTCTTAGAGAGTGCCCAAAGATGGTGAAGGGCCTTGAGGGGAAGCCGTGTGAGGAGCAGATGAGATCACTTGGTCTGTTCAGGCTAGAGAAGAGGAGACTGAGGGGAGACCTCATTGCAGCTACAACTTCCTCTTCAGGGAAAGAGGCTGGGCAGACACTGATCTCTTCTCTGTGGTGATCAGCAACAGGACCTGCGGGAATGGCCTGAAGTTGTTTCAGGGCAGGTTTATGCAGGATATTACAAAAAGGTTCTTCACCCAGAGGGTGGCTGGGCACTGGAACAGCTCCCCAGGGAAGTGGTCACAGCACCAAGCCTGACAGAGTTCACGAGGTGTTTGGACAATGTTCTCGGGCACATGGTGTGACCCTTGGGGATGGTCCTGGCAGAGCCAGGAGTTGGACTCGATGATCCTTGTGGGTCCATTCCAACTCATTCTGTGATTCAGTCTCAGCCCCTCTCTGCCTGTGCTGTGGCAATAAGTGCAGCCAAGACCATGAGCTTCCCAGAGACTGTGATAACCAGAGCAGCAGTCATAGAAATAAATGCTCAAAGACACTTTTGTATGGGCATTCCCATAAAGACTCACTGACTCTTACAATCATTATGGTGGAGAGCACTGACTGCAGGATAATGTCCCTGCAATGTCCTCACAGATGCCAGAATTCAGAGGGTAGCATCTTTCATGAAACTGAGGCATACAATTTACCAGAGATGTACCTGTCAAGTGTAAGCCTTGTACAAAGTCAGTCTCTTAAAATAGCAGCTCTGCAAAGAGGATATTCTGGAGAGCAGAAAGGACACTTGGCTTGTGGGGACTTGTGCTTGTTTTAATCTGTCCCAAGAGTTTCTGTGCTTTGTCTTAGTGAACAAAGGAAACCAACTAAAGTCAGAAATCAAACTTTGACTCCCTCCCAGCCATGAACCATCAAATGAGATTTGCAGCATGAACAGCACAATTAGGGATAACAAATGGCCTAGAGAAAAAGGGAAAGGATGCATGAGATGGTATCCTTTGGGGGAAAAATAAAAAATAAATCCTTCTGAACAGACTAGAGAGAAAAATATCTCCACTCAGAAGTCTGGAGATTGAACCCCTGCTGCAGAGCTCAGAGATTACCTGTTTTTCATTTCTCGTACTGATGTCAATGTATGTGGATTACACACACTGTTCATAAACACAGGTTTTAGCGGTTAGCCTTACAAGATATACATTCTAAATTTACATTTAGCTGCCTTGCGGATGGCAGCTGTCCTACATATCCTCGGCATTCACTTGGGTTTACTGAGGGATATCCCTTCAAAGAGAGTCTTTTGAGTATTGAAGTAGAAAGAATTAAAAGAATTTCTTTCCCATTTGAGATATTTTTCAATGCAGTCTTTTATTCCCCACTGTGCTTTTAATACGCTCATATAGACTTGCTGCTGCTGGCATAGTCTTAGAGATTAGATTTCTGAAATACTGACAGAAGTCCAGCTATTTTGCTGAAACCATAATCAGAAAAATCTGGCTTTAGACAGCTCTCATGAAGTGGGGAAAGAAAATCCATTCCAGTGTCTTCTCTTACCGTGATAGTTGTCCCCAGAATGAGATTAGTGTTTAGGACTAAGATTCCATCAGGCTTGAAAAGTTTACCATATCTTATTACTGGCATAAGGGGAGAAAATACACCACCACCCCCATTCAGATTTAGTCTTACATTTTAACAAAAGACAGAGGTCATCTATTGTTTGCTATAGGCATCTGGCAAATGGTGCTGCCATTTTTGGTAGCACTACAACTCCTCTTTTATCCAGGTACGCTCCAGTGTACTCATGACATCCAGCACAGGAGAGTGGGAGGAAGGGGGATGTGCTCCCTGCAAAGGTGCTGTCTCCATGTGGGCAGTGGCAATGCTTCCCTGTGCAGTGAGGGGTCCCAGCAAGGGGTCATGATGTCCAGAGTTGATGTGCGTGGTCAGGATGGAGCCATGCTGGGCTCTCCTTGGCAGAAAACGGGGCACCAGTGGTAGGCTTTTTATGCCAGAGGCAGCAACTGGAGTTGTGAGCTTGACCTACAGGGTAGAAAGGGAAGGGGACTTATTTTACTGAAATAAGAGTGCTTTCTTATTTAAAAATAAATTTGTAATTAATTAGCCAATGCTGTTCTGCAAAGCTTTTAAGCACACAGAAGCCACCAAGAGTGTATTTGTTTCATTAATTTGGAGGTGTGAAGAATTTTAATAGCAGTTCAACACAAAGTCAGAATCTTTGAGAAAGGCACTTACAAAACTGTAATTATTTAGTGCATTTACCCCTTCTATACTGTTTTTTAACCATGTCCAGTTGGTCTTTCTTTGCACTGTAATACTCATTTCTCTTGTCCTCTCGTTAGCCTCTGGTGAACAGCACCACAATCTGCAAACACTATAAAACACTTTTTCTGTGAAAAACATAATTCCATATTATAGTGAAGTTTATTTTCTTATTCTTGTTTATAATAGAAGAATAATACTTTTAGAGATAAATAGTATCTTTTATTAGTCAATCTACTGTCATTCTGGACAGGAGATACTCTTTCCAGTGCACAAGTCAGTTTCAGATCTGGATGTGAAGGATGAGACTGCTGGCAGAGAACGAAACAACTGCTCTGAGTTTAACTTCATTATGGAGACTGAGGAGAAACCTTTGGAGAAGAGGAGTCATAAATAAAGGATAGTAAAGTAATAGTGGTTGTGCCTATGCTAACACTCAAACTAGACCACCATCTGTTTGCCAGCTTCAGCCCCAACAGGCACCACACGGTCTGTGTCTGTACTGTATAAATTCCTTTACCCTCACAAAGAGGGTGGCAACACCCAAAGTGCTTATTTGGAACACTGCCAGGCCAGGCTATCATCCCATCTCTTCCCTGTGAGAGTGTCACTTTGCTGGGGGCTAGATGTGCTCCAGGGACTGAACAACAGCTTGGCAGTGTCAGTGGCAGCAGGACAGTGCCCAGCCTGAGCTGCTGCTTCATTCACTACTATTCACTACAAGCAATTATCACCTGCAGAATAGTATTCCTTAGACCCAAAATATTTATTTTAAGAAGTCAGAATAGAAGTAGCCTATTGAACTTCAGCCCGACACTCCAGAATGTCATAGCACCGGGGAAAAGAAACTAGAGTTTGTAATTTAGATAAATGCAGTGTCATTATGTGAGCCCAGCGCATGGTCCCTTATGTTTTCTAGTACATCAGACACAACAGTCTCTTTCAAGCATCTTGCCACACGCTATTTTAGTGTAACAGCAACAGCTTTTGAAGTTTCTTTGACGTGCAACTTGTTACTAGACATGATCTCTAAAAAATTAGACTAAACCTGTTCTCACTGCAGTAGACACAACCATCTGCCTCTCCCACACATCCACTGTGTACTCTCACAGCCTTGCTCGCTCTTTTAATTGTTCTGCATAAACAGGGTAGGATACAATGTCACATTTTAAAATGTCATGTTTAGATTATAAAGAGTCAATTTTTGAAGAGGCTTCCTCCCATCAGAGCTGCCATTTCCTATTTCCTTCCTAAATGTGTGTCCTATGTGCTAAATAACTTACCAACTCTTTGTAGTTGCTGCTCATTGTTCTCCTGCATGACAATGTCTGCCTGAACACAATACAGCCTGCCTTTCAAGATACTCTAGATCTTTCTATAATTTCCTTCTAAATGTGCTTTGCTATATTTCAGATATAAATCAGTGGCATATGAGACAAATCTGTTATCTCAATTTGCTGTTTGTACTTTCCACAGACACTGGGAGTTGAATAATCATGTTTCTATTTGTTTTCTTTCATATAGTTATTGTCTAGAACTTGAAAGAAAAACCTGTTTGTGATCAACAGGGATTTGATCCATTGTTACAGGACCTCTTTCTGCTGTGGAGCTGGCAGTGGACTAGCATAATTACATTCTGAAATTAATACAAACTCAAAGTGTGCCCATCACAGATAGAGAGATCTCTTACCCCAAAAATCATACTTGTTGGATGGGTGCCACTTATTTTAGACACTACCTGTTTTCTGTGCTTTATTTTATTAGAAGCTATGAGTTAAGTGAAGCTTTTGGGTGAATCTCCATTATTACAATCTTATTTTCATTATTCCCTATTTGTATATATCCAACCTATAGTTGTTAGCAATGGCAAAGAGCATTCATCTACTCTGCACAAAATAGAAGTTTATCTTATGAGATTGTTACAATTTTCCACGGTTTCTTGTACTCTATATTTTGTCCCATACATTGGCTTTGGCAGACCAAGAGCTTTTCTCTTCTGCCTGTTTGGATTCAAAACGTGTGCAGGGCAGAAATACCTCGCTGTCCGATGGAATACCATGCACTCAGGCTACAGCTCTCTCAGCACAGATGCAGCTTTGTTTTCCCTTAAATTTTCCCCACTGAAATCAAGTGCTGAGAGAGACTCCACATACCAGCACAGGCCCGAGGAGGCTTAAGGAGTTCTGATGAAAGAGGAATGATCCATGTGGCAGGTGTAAGGTGTGTTTGTCAGTGCTGCCCTGATGCATTTCTGTAGAGTGTTGGGTTATATCACAGTATTGCTTTTGGAAACAGCATCCAGTGGAAAGTGTGAGCACATGTATTTCAGGGGGGAAGTTCAGTGAGGTGGAGGCTAAGACTTGGAGTTCCACACAGCTGAAGGATGCTGAGGCCCTCTGGACCCTGCACTGGGCTGATGCTCTGCCAGACACCGGTGCCCTGACCCATGAGTGTTGCCTCCCCACCAGCAGCCCAGCACCCTTGGCTGAGATCAGGACGTGCCCACTGCAGTGCTCTGCTTAGATCTGTACATCAAACCATCAGTAAGAGCACACATATTATAAACTTCATAAAAACTCTCAAAACAGGCAGAAAAGTAAAAGACAGAGAAAGGCTTGCAGTAAAAGAGAAATGTAGGAGGAATAGGACAATTATGCATCTTCACAAAACAAATAGCTCATCTGAGTGGTGGAAAACAAACACTCAGTTGATATGCTCTAGAGCTGTTAGAGAAAGATGAAAGAGTGAAGTTTGTAGAGAGGAACTTAAGTGTGACTTGATAACATGTCTGGGACATCTACTTCAGTGTTTGACCACACTCAGAGTAAAAGTTTTTTTTCTAATGTTCAAGTGAAATTTGCTATATTTCAATTTGTGCCCATTGCCTCTTGCCCTGTCACTGAGCATCACTGAAAAGAGCCTTGGAGCTTCTCTCTATCAGGTATTTATACATGCTGGTAAGATTCCCTGAACCTGCTCTTCTCCAGGCTGAACAATCCCAACTCTCTCAGCCTCTTCTCACGTCAGATTCTGCAGTTCTTTCATCGCCTCTGTGGCCCTGCACTGGACCCACCCCAGTATGTCCATGTCTCTCAGGCACTGAGAGGCCCCAGGGCAGTATCCCAGATGTATTTCGCCAGGGCTGAGCAGAGGGGAAGGATCACCTTCCTTGGCCTGCTGACAATGTTCTGTCTAGTACAGCCCAGGAGGTTCCTGGCCCTCTGTGCTGCAAGTGGTTTTTGCTGCCTCGTGGTCAATCTGTTCACCAGGATCCGCACTGCCTCGTGTCCCCAGAGCTGCTCTGAGGTCAGCCCCCACCACCTACCAGTGTATGGGGTTGTCCACCCCATGTAGACAACTTGAGTTGGGTACAAATGAAAAGAGTAAGAAATCTGCTACCTGGGATTCACAAAGTCAGCAAGATCTGACTGGAGATTGAGCCCTCTGTTTTTAGGGGTAGTGGTAGAGAATTTACCTAAGAAATGAGAGGCATGTATTTGGCTTTAGTCTAGCTCTAGGGACTTCGGCCTTTGCGTATATCCTGATCCTCAGGGACTGAGTTTCCTATGCATTACCTTGAGGAAAATCAGAGCAGATCAAGTAATTCCACTCATCCTCTTTAGGCTGGGTTCAAGCACAAGTGGCTGACATCACCAGAAAAGCCAAGCAGTACCCATGGAGTACAGGAACCAACTATGCTGATTGTAGTGACCAAAGGACAAAGTGGCTTCTGGTCTCTGCCCCTACTCCCAAGATGTGGGGGTTTTGCTCCTTTTTTATTTGTTTGTTTATTTTGTTTAATGCTGTGCAATGTAAAATGCATAAATAATCCTTGTAACAGGGACAAGGATTCACATGAATCCCCTCCCATTTAAGCACTGTAACTATTGCTAGACTACTGACACACTGTTCTTCCTTCAGGAAAAAAGATTGCATTTTTCGGGATCTCATCCCCCTACAGATGACAAAGGATGCTCTTACATTTTCTGCCCATTGCCACGGACAGCAAGACAAAAGGCATGTATTCAAGTGGTTGTTAAAAAAATTTGAATTGCAGTATAATTACCTTGTTTAACATTTTATTAGAGTAGCAACAAAAATCCATTACAAATTAATCCCCACAGTAGCATGCATCTAAGAATTACAAAATGTTTCTTTTGAACAAAAACTGTTCGACATTAATCAGTAGTACATTTCTCTGAACAATTTCACAATGTTTTTTATAAATAAATGTACAAACCACATGAAGTGACAGAATGAAACCGGAATTACTCTGGGTAGGTGAAAAAGAAATTCCCTCTAACCAGTTGCTCTTACACAGTTTGTTAGAATTCAAATTTCCAAGATTCAGCTCCCAAATTAATGAAAGTCAGGAGTCCAAATCACTTTGGCTGAGCCAATTCACTGGTGTTTGCTGTATCACTGTATCCCAGTAGTAATGAAAGAATCATGAGAAAACAAACTCTCATTGAAAACAACAAAAGAGCAAAGAAACAATTCTGTCTGAAGAAGAGATAACAAAATACTGAAAGATCATTTTCAAATTTCACTGCAATTTGTAGCAAAAGAAACAACTGTACACACACATAGAGGAGGGATAAATAAACATAGGCAGCACTGTTGAAAGAACAATTTATCTTTTCACATTTTTGAAATAATATTTTTTTTCCTGTGGTGACAGTGCTTAGATCTCGGGGGTGTGTGTGTGTGTTGGTGTGTGATTTATTTATTTTTAGAATAGATTTTTAAAAAACAAACAAGAAAAAATTGTCAACTTCCAAAGTGACTGATCCAGGCCTCCATAGTGCAGTTGGGGAGTTACTGCAGCAGCTCCTGAAGCAGAATCAGCCTTTCAGTCCATTTGTTGGATAGTTGTTTTTGAAGGGATGATAGTGAGAGCTTTATCATTTGACTTGTGTCATTCNAAAAGACAGAGAAAGGCTTGCAGTAAAAGAGAAATGTAGGAGGAATAGGACAATTATGCATCTTCACAAAACAAATAGCTCATCTGAGTGGTGGAAAACAAACACTCAGTTGATATGCTCTAGAGCTGTTAGAGAAAGATGAAAGAGTGAAGTTTGTAGAGAGGAACTTAAGTGTGACTTGATAACATGTCTGGGACATCTACTTCAGTGTTTGACCACAGACATCTACTTCAGTGTTTGACCACACTCAGAGTAAAAGTTTTTTTTCTAATGTTCAAGTGAAATTTGCTATATTTCAATTTGTGCCCATTGCCTCTTGCCCTGTCACTGAGCATCACTGAAAAGAGCCTTGGAGCTTCTCTCTATCAGGTATTTATACATGCTGGTAAGATTCCCTGAACCTGCTCTTCTCCAGGCTGAACAATCCCAACTCTCTCAGCCTCTTCTCACGTCAGATTCTGCAGTTCTTTCATCGCCTCTGTGGCCCTGCACTGGACCCACCCCAGTATGTCCATGTCTCTCAGGCACTGAGAGGCCCCAGGGCAGTATCCCAGATGTATTTCGCCAGGGCTGAGCAGAGGGGAAGGATCACCTTCCTTGGCCTGCTGACAATGTTCTGTCTAGTACAGCCCAGGAGGTTCCTGGCCCTCTGTGCTGCAAGTGGTTTTTGCTGCCTCGTGGTCAATCTGTTCACCAGGATCCGCACTGCCTCGTGTCCCCAGAGCTGCTCTGAGGTCAGCCCCCACCACCTACCAGTGTATGGGGTTGTCCACCCCATGTAGACAACTTGAGTTGGGTACAAATGAAAAGAGTAAGAAATCTGCTACCTGGGATTCACAAAGTCAGCAAGATCTGACTGGAGATTGAGCCCTCTGTTTTTAGGGGTAGTGGTAGAGAATTTACCTAAGAAATGAGAGGCATGTATTTGGCTTTAGTCTAGCTCTAGGGACTTCGGCCTTTGCGTATATCCTGATCCTCAGGGACTGAGTTTCCTATGCATTACCTTGAGGAAAATCAGAGCAGATCAAGTAATTCCACTCATCCTCTTTAGGCTGGGTTCAAGCACAAGTGGCTGACATCACCAGAAAAGCCAAGCAGTACCCATGGAGTACAGGAACCAACTATGCTGATTGTAGTGACCAAAGGACAAAGTGGCTTCTGGTCTCTGCCCCTACTCCCAAGATGTGGGGGTTTTGCTCCTTTTTTATTTGTTTGTTTATTTTGTTTAATGCTGTGCAATGTAAAATGCATAAATAATCCTTGTAACAGGGACAAGGATTCACATGAATCCCCTCCCATTTAAGCACTGTAACTATTGCTAGACTACTGACACACTGTTCTTCCTTCAGGAAAAAAGATTGCATTTTTCGGGATCTCATCCCCCTACAGATGACAAAGGATGCTCTTACATTTTCTGCCCATTGCCACGGACAGCAAGACAAAAGGCATGTATTCAAGTGGTTGTTAAAAAAATTTGAATTGCAGTATAATTACCTTGTTTAACATTTTATTAGAGTAGCAACAAAAATCCATTACAAATTAATCCCCACAGTAGCATGCATCTAAGAATTACAAAATGTTTCTTTTGAACAAAAACTGTTCGACATTAATCAGTAGTACATTTCTCTGAACAATTTCACAATGTTTTTTATAAATAAATGTACAAACCACATGAAGTGACAGAATGAAACCGGAATTACTCTGGGTAGGTGAAAAAGAAATTCCCTCTAACCAGTTGCTCTTACACAGTTTGTTAGAATTCAAATTTCCAAGATTCAGCTCCCAAATTAATGAAAGTCAGGAGTCCAAATCACTTTGGCTGAGCCAATTCACTGGTGTTTGCTGTATCACTGTATCCCAGTAGTAATGAAAGAATCATGAGAAAACAAACTCTCATTGAAAACAACAAAAGAGCAAAGAAACAATTCTGTCTGAAGAAGAGATAACAAAATACTGAAAGATCATTTTCAAATTTCACTGCAATTTGTAGCAAAAGAAACAACTGTACACACACATAGAGGAGGGATAAATAAACATAGGCAGCACTGTTGAAAGAACAATTTATCTTTTCACATTTTTGAAATAATATTTTTTTTCCTGTGGTGACAGTGCTTAGATCTCGGGGGTGTGTGTGTGTGTTGGTGTGTGATTTATTTATTTTTAGAATAGATTTTTAAAAAACAAACAAGAAAAAATTGTCAACTTCCAAAGTGACTGATCCAGGCCTCCATAGTGCAGTTGGGGAGTTACTGCAGCAGCTCCTGAAGCAGAATCAGCCTTTCAGTCCATTTGTTGGATAGTTGTTTTTGAAGGGATGATAGTGAGAGCTTTATCATTTGACTTGTGTCATTCATTTCCACAGGAGCATCATAAACCCTTTTACAACATATTGGAGCTTCTTTGGTATATCCTTTACTCTGAACTCAGGGAGGTCATGCGAGAACTTGAACCAAAGTGTGTTACAAATACACCTGGCCGTTCTCAGCTGCACAGTCTGCCTTCACTGAAGCTTCTGAAATCTCAGCATTTCAGAAAGGAAGCAGCAAAGCTCCCTAAGCCAGATGAAAAAGCAGCACCTCTTCTGTTACATTTTGGATAAACTTCTAAATAAAAGTCCAATAAGAATGCAATCCCTTACATCAAAGATGTTAAATAAGGATATAGGCATGGATTTCAACATTGCTACCAATCAGACAATTCTTTCAGACTAAATGTTGCAAAGGAGTTTGCTATCCACAAAATAAATATACAAAGATAGTTCTATTACTGCAGTCAGTAGTTGACATCCAGTCACTTTCACTTCTAGCAAAAAAAATTTGATATAATGATCAATAAATTTGAAATCACGTTTTTTTTTTTTTAAAATACATGCTTACATATATAATTTACAACATCTAGGTACAAGAAAAAAAGTTGATTGCTGTTCTAAACAGAAGGGCAAACACAGAAATAGTCACATTAGCATGATACCTGACAAAGTTTTGTAGTGTTAGCTGTATATCAGTATAAAATTAGCACGGATTTTACAACTAACATCTATAAAGATACAATCACATCACATTATCAGTTAAAATCACACCTTAGCTTAAATCTGCAATTTTAAATATTTCATTTTTGCACACAATTTTGCAATCATAATAATTTCTGTTAGCACAAATAAATATCGGAAAGAAATAACTCCTTTCCATTTTTGTTATTTCTGGTGATGGTGGATACAAAATCACCTACATAGACTTTAGCCCTTGAAGAAGCATCACAAAGAATATGGGCTTAAATACCTCACCTGAGCGTCTGCTGGAGCAGAGGCTGAGAAAGCAGAGAGTTACTTTTTGAGCAAAAAGGCAAGTAAAGGAGAGAATTTACTTCTGGTACTGTCAGTCTATAAAAGCTGTAATTCAGTCTGTGTTCTGAAAGCATTGAGATAAAAATATAAGTCTGTGTTACTGTTATTCTACAAATACTGAGCTCAGTTTCTGCCCAGCCAGTTGTGCTCCTCACTGGACAGCCAGGTTTCCATGGAATGCACTTGTCGCCTGCTTCCAGTCCTGCACATCTCGCTTTTTAAATAAGAAAAGCAACTAGTTCTAGCACCTCTTGAGAAATTCTGGAAAGTAGGGCCTGCTCAGAGAACACTGAATAGGTGCCTGACTGAAAACAGCATGTGAAGAGCAAAAGGATTTCCAGGCCACCTCCACAGCCTCTCCCTCCAGCTCAGACTGGGAATCAGCTCCCATCAGCTGCAAGCAGTGCTGGCTCACGGACACAAAGACTTGGCTCAGTCAGACACACGAGCTTGCTTTTACTTTGAATGTCTCTTGGCTAAGCAAGAGGCTAACCTGTGTAAGGTTCACAGATACTTTCATTTCTCTGTGACAGGTGCTTTGGAGGAAATGTTAAACAGGTTGTGGTATCTCTCCTTGACTTCCCCTTATGGCAAACTGTAGCTTTAAGCAAGTGTAAGCAGTAAAATGCCACAGAACTCTGTAATTTCACATCAAGCTCTGCAAAGGAAAGGTTTGCTCAAAATGTATGTCACAGCCGCAGAATTGTATTTAGGAGATTAATTGCTAGATGCTAATTTGAGAATACATTGGTATCCTTCCCTCTGACTCTTGAACCCTAGCCAATTTTGCTTACTTGGCTGATGCGTGACTTAGTTTGTCATTTTAGTTCTTACTTATTATTTTAAAAGCAGTATGGACATCCCCCTTCCAGTCCTGTGGGGGTTCAGACATCTGCACAGAAATAGACTCCCCTGCATGTGCCTGCCTGGTGGCCTGTGCTGCTCAGATAGACAACCTGGCAAGCTGGGAAATGCAGAGGATTTGGGAAAGATTGCAACATGTCCTGCATGTGTTCTGCCGCTCCAGACAAAGCTCTGCCAGCTTCTGGAATTTTGTCACACCTATACTGCTAGTTAAAACCTCCTTGCTGTTGGTCCCTTCCATGCCCTGCCATCACTCTGCCAAGCTGGAAAGTGCCTGTGGAGCTCTGCAAAGGTAAAACAGGAGTTAAAGTAAGGATGCAGACAGAGCAGGATACAGATTGTTTACAAAATCACAGGAAGGGACCACAGGTGGTCATCTGGTCCAACCTCCCTGCTCAAACAGGGTCATCCCAGAGCACATGGCACAGGACTGAGTCCAGATGGTTCTTTAATATGTCCAGTGGGGGAGACTCCACAACCTCTCTGGGCAATCTGTTTTCTTCCTCCTTGCCATGTAGAGAATGCCCAATAGAGTCCTTTGTATGCAGCAGACACGGGTTCAGGGTTCACAATTTTAACATTCAAATCTGAGGCCTGTCAGGATATTTTTAACTCTCTTTAAGTTTGCAAATATAGCTGAATGTTAGTGAAAGTGGTTTGAATTGGGGAAGTGGCTGTGTAGGCAAAAGAATACTGGATAGGAAAGCCTTACAATGCTGTAGAGGCTACCTCTTTCACACACGCTTGACAGGTTTGTGACTCTTGGGGATGGGGCTGTGCAGGGCCAGGAGTGGGACTCGATCATCCTTGTGGGTCCCTTCCAACTCAACCTATTCTGTGATTCTGTGAATTAGGCTTTTTACAGGCTTTTAAATGTCATGTACAAAAGGTGTGCAAAATGTTAACAACAAACAGGAACACACAGGCACTTTCCTGAGCTTCTGCTGCACAGAAGTGAAAAAATATACTTCTAGCAAGAACAAGAGCTGGACTAGAGCAAAGCCAAAGAGCAAACCCAAAGCAATACATGACGTTTTGTCTGCATCTGCATCAGGGAGACTATGGCCCCAGGCTACTTATCATGAACCTGTGTGGGAAGAGCAGAGAAGGGGCTATGCTGGAAAGTGAAAAGCCATGATGATTTCTCTTCTGACACTTTATGTCCTAAAGTATTCTAATAGATAAACTTTGAGACACAAGATTTTGAAAATGTAATTTTTATCTGAATTTTCCTCTTTTCCCCAGACATTATTGATATTAAAGCTCTAAACCCCCTCTAGCACTCAGACACAATTGGTATCGAACCAAGATAAAAGGAGCTGGAAAACGCCTGTTGCGTATTCTTCAATACCTGTCAAGTTCCAACAGGATTCAGTAACAGCTGAGACTTGCATTTAAAGTGGTACATCTATAAACCTGACTGCTGAAAAAAATAAGATATTTTAAATGCTTCCTACTGACTTTTTGATTTGTTTGTTCCCTGCTTTCAAATTCATTGAATGGTTTTCCTATTTCATGCTGCTCAAGGTAAAAATAAACCAAAGAAAGGAAAGATTTTGTGCTCTTTACCATCAGATACCTGTTTATTGAGGCATGCTATGATGGCTGCAATGAGATTTGCACTCATGTGGGATGAGCGAGTCACTGGCAGGTAATTACTGCTATCAGCAGCAGTTTTGGCTGTTGGACAGGTCCCCTGGGTACTGCCCAGCACAGCCACACATTAGAGCAGCTCCTCTCCTCTCCTTTCCTCCCACCTCCACTGGGAGTATCACCCACTGCCCTGCTCCACATCCATGGATATGTCCTGGCAAGCCTTGCTCATTCTGAGATCACAGACCACTCTTCTGCCAGTTAATGGGAAAAAGGATTCAGGTATTCTACCGAAGCCAACTCACCTGCCTAGAGTTAGGTTGTGCTAATTACTTCATTCAGTTATCCTCAGTAATATACTCTTTTCACTCCCCAAGATGCTGCATTTTCTTGTAAGACAGAGGCAGGTATGTAAAGATTTATGGTAGCTTCTGCAATTCTGTGAGCAGAAATGTCTGTACAATTCATACAAGTTGGTGGGAACACAGCATCCAAACATCTCATATGGCTGTGTACTCAGAACAAAGTGGGCTTCAGGCCTGAAAATGAGGACAGAAGAAGCAAACTGAGAAAAAAAAAAATTACACTCTCATATCATCTGCAAAAGCAAATGAAAACTAAGCCTCTGTAGTTCACCTATATTTTTAAGATCTAAAATGTATGGGTTTACAAACAGCATTTAGGTTGCGTTTTGTGAAAAAAGCATCATGAAACAGTAACATGCATCATCAAGAGAACTGGGTTAAAGAGGTGTGCTACACAAGGGGATGCTTGCAGGTAGCACAGAAGTGCAGGGGGCTTTGAGCAGTCTCAGAACCAGAGTGCTGGTGTGTGACAGAGCCTCTCCTTAGCACCAGCTGTGTGGTGGCACCAGGCTAGTTAACCCCCAGCTGGAGTCAGGGGGGAAGGCACAAGCAAAGCCCCCCTTGCCCTCCCTGCAGCCAGCCAGAGCATACCCAGAGGAATCACTGAGTTCAGACAAAAACATCACCCTCCTGCCAGGTGTGTACGTGAGGCACCATGCCTGAACACCACTTTCTGATGCTCCACGAGATCCCTCTGTTCCTCAGAAGATAAGGCTAAATCTGATTGGTTTTCCTCACCCTTCCCCATGCTCCTCCAAGTCTCATCATGCTTGGCACGAGGCACTTTGAAAACATTACTTTCTGGAGCTGGGCAGTTGTCCCTCCCTGCCATGCCCTGTTTGGTTCATGGCCTGTCACTGCCAGCCTCTCCCAGTCCTGCAGTGCTGCCCTGGCTGAAAGCTACCCCAGCACAGCCCCACACCCAGCAACATGCTCTGGTTCTGGAGGACTCCACAGCAGACACTGAAATGTATTAACTATTACCTTGGATGACAAACATGTATCACCAATGGACAGTTTTGCAGAGGACAGGTAGGTATTGGTAATATCTTCTAGCTCAGTGCTGAAGTGATCGGAATCCTTGATGACATTATAATTTAGGGCCATGCTGTAATTGGCAGGTTTCTTCTCCTGTTTCTGCTGGTAGTTGCAGAGTTTCCTGAAGGCTGCTCTGAATTTCTGGGACATGAGATTATAAATAACAGGATTGATGGCGCTATTTAAATAAATACAGATTCTGCAAAATAGCAGGAACCAGTTTTCTTGGAAGGGTCTGGACAGAAAGGAATTGACCACAACCAGGGTGCGGTAGGGCATCCATAGGAATGCAAATAGGATCACAACCACGGCCAGCATCTTGGTAACCTGAGGGAACACAGAGGGAGACAGAAGAGGGCAGAAGGTTAGTACTCCCTTTTGAATGAACATGTGCATTCTTATACCTCTAGGGCCAAACCAAAACTATGGACAGATCCTTCAGCAGGAATTTCTGAAGGATATTTGATACAGAAAGGTTTTCTACAGTAGTAAGTACAAAAAACCTTGGCTCCAAATTCTTCCTAGTCTTTGTTAAATTACTCTTTCCAGATGATACCCCAGTAAGCTGTTGTAGACCTTAGACTTTTCCACTCCTCATGCTGGAAGGGGGTGTTGATTCAAATGGGGAAAAAAAGGATCTAAAATAATTTTTTTCCAACCACATAAGATCTCTTCCTTTAGATTACTATAGCCTGTAGAGTAACTGAACATGAAGCCTTTTTAGGTCATCTGGTTTAACAGTCAGCCTAAAACAATTTCCCAAAGCCAAAAATAAGGAAAAAAAGAGAACACTTGGATTAATTACTATTCCTCAAATCCTCAATATTTAATTAGATCTTCATTATTTAATTTTTACTCTGAAAAGTCAAAGTTTACAGAGCCAAGAAAAAAAGGATTATCAATAAAACTTGATTGTTAAAAGCACTTTTTTCTGTTGTGTAATTTTGTTTTGAAAAAAGAAAAGAACAACCTTTGGGAATACCCAGGATAGCTGAAATGAAGTGAACAAGAATTAAATGAAGAATTATTGAAACCCACTTTTAAAGGAGTCTTTCTTTTGTAAATAATTTAATTCTAGCGTAGACAGTATTCAGTAGTCTCTACATTAAAGAAAGTTTGAAATATGTTAATAAACAAAGTAGAAAGTACAGGCAAATGTGACATGGGATGATATGGTGGCACAGCCTCATGGAAGTCAGGAGAAGGCTTGGTTAACTGTGTGAAATGGAAAGCATTGGCACACATTTTGGTGCGCTACAACTGCTTCTTTTGATTGTAGATTGATAAGAGTTTCAAGAGGAGATAACTCCACTAAGATCACTCACAAACACATGCTAGTTTTAGAAGTGGGTTTAAGTTTGAAGTTATGAGAGAGTATATAATCCTCTTGTCTTCTGATCAGATAAGCTGATTATATAGAAACCTGCCATCACATTGCCTAATAAATGTATTTTCTCCTCTCTATCTAGAAACACACACTTTTAAGCCTATTTGTTGGGTTTGTTCTAGGTATTATAATAAAGAATGTGATGAAGATCAAAGTTACTCCACAAATTGATGTATCTTTATCTGTCTTTAAATGTACATATTCAAAGGCTGCAATTTTATCTTATAGTTCTCCTCCCCTCACCCTTACTTTTGATTTCTCTACTGCTGTGTTCAGTAGAAGTAAAAAATTAGAATGAGAAATACTATCTCCTTTTTTGTCACTTGACTGATACATTTCATTATGACTTCTAGACTGTTTGTTTCTAATTTTCTGTGCACAGTCATTGTAATAAAGCAAAATACAAATGTGAGTGTTCCAGGTAACTCAAAGGATGATCTCTCCTTATCTCCAAACCACTTCGAAAAGGGCCATTTCTATGAACATGGTGGCAAGGAGAGAGTTGACCCAGTAATGACCCACTGCAGTTCAGGAAGACTCAGGGCTCCTCACCTCTGCCTCTCATCCCTCCAATTCAGCTCCAGCCTGTGCCTCCACACTGAGCAAATCCATTCAGTGGAGAACAATCATTGACTGTAGAAAAGTCATTTAAAGGAACTACATTTAAAGGAAGAAAGCTACCAGTTGTGGAGCCTGGATGAACAATGGGTCAGAGCCAAACCAACAGATGTATTCCATCAGCTTAAGCATTCAGTGCATAAGAGCCTACACAAGCACCAAAGCACTTTGCTACCAGAAGCTCAGCAGGGCACTCTATTATGGTATGTACAAGTCACTGGAAATTTACATTTCTTCTGAGCATATCTTTCAGGAAAAATTGCTCAGAGGATCACTTGCAGTGTTGCAGCTATCAGCTTGAACCTGGACTAGAAGTAAATTATTCTTACTGTCAGGGAGGGGGTAATTCAGAGTTAGACAATTAACACTGTATGGAAATGAAAAAAAGACAGCTACTCCTCATGTGACTGCATCCCATATACCTCAAATATAGATAGATATGTGCTATATATGTATGCATGTATGCATGTAGTGTGCAAATTATTAGCTGAATTTGTGTATATTGGCATCTGGATGCGCATTTTCTGTCTAACATCACAAGCTTCTACTGCTGAAAACTGAGCACTCTGTAGAGCTGGTTTTCATTTTGCTCAGGTCAGTGAACCAAGTCATGCACCCATATGCTGCCACAGAGTCTACGTTCAGTGCAAGCAAAAGGCAGAACCCATGGGTGGCATCTCTTTGGTGGCATCTTGTGGTGGTTCAGTCAGTGCAGGACAATTAGGAGAATTCACTATAATTTTAAACTGTCTGCAGTACATACACTTCCAAAGCTGCCAAAAATAACAAAACTCTCACAAGATCTCTATTGCCAGGCAGAAATTCAGTTTCCTGATCCAACCAGTTGTGGTTGTGTCTCTGAGACATGCTATGAGGCCCTGAGTCCAGGTAGTTATTTGCTCATTGGTAAATCCTCCCTAAGCTGGCTCTGGAGGCAGTGGTTCTTCATGCTCAGCTACCTCAGATGATGACAGAGGTGAAAAAGACAGCAGCTCCAAGGAGGTGCCCTGGCAAGGCTTACTTACTTTGCCCCTAGCATGGGGGTTGGCAGCCCACTGCAGGCTAGGGCACCACTCAGGGCTTCTGACACAAATTCACATGAATTTGCTTTATAGGTGAACCCAGTATCTAAACACATGACTGAGGCCAAAGCTTCTTTCTTGTCCACATCAGAAGTCTTTATTGCTGCACACAAATAGTTTAGAGCAAAGTTTGGTCCACTTTGTTTAATATGCCATATCCTTTTTTCAAATCACTTCATATGAAACAGAACTAAACATAATTTGGGAGGATGCTAATTATTTGACATCAGCGGAGTGCTAAGAGGACAGATTTTAAAAGAACATGCTTTTTATTACCTGCAAGCATACACCAAAGATCCCTGAAAGCAGCAGCACTACATCCTCAATGCACTGCTCAGGAGAAGGCAGGCATCCACTGATTGCTCTTTTCTGGTGGATGTGCACTATATGTCCTATGCTCAGGGTACAAATTATTCTTAGCTAGGGAGATTGAAAATATGATAAAAAGACTTTGAGCAATTTCAGCTTAGTCCAAATTTCAAGTGTAGTTTGAATGATAACAAAGTACTTGAGATTAAATATGGTCCTGGCTGCATATAAGCATTCTTCAAGCCCTATCTTTTTATTTCTGAGGATGTTTTAAAAAATATTTAAAATGTATTTTACTAAACAGTGTCCCAATATTCTAATTCTGAACTAGTATCCTCCATTCTGCTCCAAAAGCTTGTCATTCTAATGAAGTGTTTTTATTAAACATTTTCATTATCCTGGTACAAACAGTTTACTATTTGCTTCCTTCTCCTTTGAATACTAATTTTTCTTACACTGATAGGTAAAAGCAACAGTCACTCTGGTGTTTTAAAGCCATGTAATAACATCTTTCTTCTTGTGCCTAGTGGTGTTCACTGCAACACACAGAGATTGTATATCCCAGTACATGATTTCGTAATCAAAAAGAATTGAGCAATGAGGAGGAGGATTAAATAAATAGCAGGATTAAGGTCTTGATATATTAACACCACAAGTGAAACCAGGTGATAAGATTGAGGATTTCATGTAAGCCGTGCAAAACTTATCTTGTACTGCAAGCTGGAATCTGTGCTTGCTCTGCTGTGAGAGAACTGAGGGATTTCTCTGGTGAGCAGGTCATCACAGACTGCACCACTGTCTAAGAGAGGACTTTCTCTAGAGGGAAATCCACCTGTTATAACTGACCATGATAGCCATGATGACCTTCAGTGATTTGATTAATCAACTAACTTTGTGACATACACATACTGTTAAGTGAGCTGGATTCCATCTCAAGTATAAACCAACATGTTTGCTATGTAAGGCTGCATTTGTTTTTCTCAGTCCCCTTGATATCTGAGGAAAGTAGGAACTCCTTTGGGGAAAGTATGAAACCTACATGCAAATATGTAATCCAGTATTCATATTATGAATGGACAAGAAAAAAATTCTGGGATCTGTGGGCTGCAGGACCCACCCTGAAACAGAGGAAAAGGGTGAGAAGGGAGGAGTGATGAGACCAACCTCTGCAACCTGACTGCAACACTCTGGCCCCACGCTGCTGGTTGCTGCAGGAAAGGGACTGAGTGTAACTTTTGGCTACAGCAACGGGCAATAAATTGGCAATATTAATTTTCCCCAAGTCGAGTCTGCACTGCCCATGACAATAACTGATAGTCTGTCTGCCTGTCCTTATCTTGGATCATGAAGAATAGGAGCACTTCCCATCTTATCCCCCATTCTCAGCAGGAGCCAACCCCCCTACAGAAACATGCATAAATTTAATTTTATAGAAATGTTCTTGGATAAATATGAGAACTGCTACAGAAGTAGGAAGAATACACCACATTTTCAATCACTTTTTCTACAGATCACATGCTGGATATTGTACACTACTCAATCCCTGTAATGCAAACACAGTTCTGAGAGGACACACAAACAGTTTCACATTTGAGCAGGACTCACTGTCAGGCCAGACTGTATTGTCAGCTGTATATGTCCTTGTCAGCGTGGCAAGAAATTTTTCTTTCTGTGTCTTACTAACTGTTGACATTCTAGATTTTTTTTTGCATACATACTTGTTTTTTCTCATTTTACACCACTACCTATCTTTTGCATGCTGCTATCATACAAAAAAATATTACTAATAATGCGACCCTATCCTTGCTTTGCTTCCTGTGTTGTACTATATTCAGATTCTAGCTTTACCTATAATGAGGCTACTTTAATCAATCAGGTTACTTAGACTTAGACAGCAAGACTTTTAGGAAAAGTCTTTCTGTCTTTACAAGAAATAAAAGATATCACATTATAATCATTTTTTGGTTTCATAATACAATAGTGTCCATATTCATCAGTGTTCAATGGAAAAGATTTTTCTGTTTTTCAAGTGATACTAAGCACATGTAATCAAGCATAAAGTGATATTGAGAACTTGAAGAGCAGATTATCTTCTTCTACTAATTAATGGACAAAGAAAAACAACATTAAACACCTCCTATCTGACTATTAACTATAATTGGCAACACATTTAAATATAACCTAGCCCACCTATTTCTGTTGTGTGTTTCCAAGCATAGCTCTAGTGCTCTCTGAGGGCTCGGTGCTCTAGAAGGCAGGTCAGTTAACTTTTGATGTCTGTGCCATCTCTGTGATAAGAGAACATGGTCCCTCTCGTTAAACAGTAGCAGTCAACACAAAATAAGAAGAATATAAACAATACGAAGAATATCCCCAGAGTCAGCTGCAAAGGATGCACCCTGTGTTTCCTATTACTGCACCAGCTGTGCTACCGGCTGCACACCATGTGGTTTACTGCAAATAGCCAGCAATTAATCCACTAACTATATTCTACTGGTATTATTACACACAGCTGCATACATATTCAACAATATAAAAAGAAGCTAGTCAAACTTGTGCCTCAGTTTTAAGCCATCAGTACATAAAAATATTTTACAAGAGACAGAGTAACAAAGATATTTAGCATTTACAAAGCAATATGTAAGTCTGTACAGATGTCCTCAAACAGACTTCTCACAGGAAAGTCAGGAAACAGGAAAATTTATAACTTGACTGCATTTGCTAAGCAACATAGTGCCTTAGCTGAGACTTGACCTCAAGTCTCCGAAACTCCCAGGCTAGTCCAGATCTCCTTCCCTTCAGATCTCAAAAATAAGCCAAGAGTCACTTTGTATATTTGGCGAGATTACTAACAGGCTGTAATGTAAAGAAACTATCATTAAAATTGTTTCATTCATAACTGACACTTCCTAATTACTTTCTGATATAGGAAATAAAATACTGTTTCTTTTTTTGGTCCTTGCAGTAGGTAATGATATATAGGCAAGAAAAAAATACATATTTATATTTATGTTTATGTTTATACGTGTATCACAGAATTTAAACTTGACTACTTAGAAAAAAGGAAGAATATATTTTACCTCTTTCCACAGCTTCAGACAAGTGAGCTTTAAAACAAGTGGTTTAGGTTTCAGAAAACCATTTCAAATAGTTGTTCCTACCTGCCTTCGAGAAGCAATAGTGCTATTGAAACTCCTGTTAGTCATCTTGGAATTCACAGGCTTGCTTTGGTGAGCCACATCATTCCTCCAGGTCTTAGAGTTTTCTTTTGAGTCTGAAGGGATGGGGTTCAGGAACAGTATTCTAGCAATCAGCCCATAGAGGATAGTCGCCAATACCATTGGCACAACATAAAATATACCAAAGTCCATCATGTAGATAGGAGAGTAATAACTCCTGGACACCTTGTAGCCACAGGACACAACAGTAGTCTCTTTGTAGGCTACTGTGTTAAGGTCTAGCAAGAAAAACCAGAGCATACAGTACATGGAGGTGAAAGCCCAAACAAAAATAATGATCTTTTTGGCTCTTGAAAAAGTGCATAGGAATTGAGCTTTGATTGGGTGGCAGATGGCTATGTACCTCTCAATGGTGAAGGCAGCGATGGAAAAAGAAGAAGCGTTGATTCCCAGGTACTGGAGATAAGTGATGCAGAGACACCCAACGTAGCCGTACACCCAGGATCTATACAGGCTCTCTGTGATGTTGGGTAGTCCTGCAGCCACAAGCACCATGAGATCTGCCACAGCCAGACTCACCAGATAGCAGTTAGTGGGAGTTCTCATGTGCTTGGTTCTGAGCACCACCAAAACCACCATGATGTTGCCCACGATGCCCAGCCCGCAGATGAGGAGGACCAAGAGGATGGTGACCACTTGGTATTCAGCTGTAATGATCTCCTGGCTTGATAATGGCAGCCCAGTCTGGTTCTGCTCGTCTCCTGTGCCATTCTCCATCTTCACCAGCCAACTGCTGCTTCTGCCCAGCACTCGATCTCAGCACCTGTTCTCCATGGTCCCCTGCAAAAGGGTCAGTGGAGCAGAGTTGGGTGAGCTGCAGCCTCACAGCACATTCTCCATGTAGTCACAGTCCCATTCCTGTACCGTCCTCCACTCCCCCTAAAGCAGTACCTGGACTTTCAGTCTTTGTAAATTCAACTATCAGGTGGGTTAATCCCTCTAAGACTCCAGCTCACTTGCATAGGCTAAAAGGCTGTTTTCTCACAGCTGGTTTGAGGCATTCATGAAAGCCCAGCCTATGGAGGTGGGAGTTTGCTGCCTGCAGCGGCAGGGAAAGTAGAGCCCTCCTGCTCTGCCAGCTGCTGAGCTGGGCTGAGCCAATCCAGTCCGGCAGCCTCCAGTAGCACCGCTTGCCAGGAGGAGCCACAACGCGCCGAGGGTGGAGACAGCAGCAGGGGGTGAAAGGAGAGGGATTTGTGAAGTTTTTCTGCTTCACGCTGCTCTCCCTCTCTGCTCTCAGACAGTTATCATGATAGTATTTGATCATACTGATCCACGCTGGCAAACAAAGGAGACATGACTGGCAACAAAATTACACTGATTTTTAAAATTCTGACTGCCCACGTGTCCATGTCCGTGTGAAAGTAACGGTGATTTACACTTGCCTCCTGCTTTGCAAGGAGCTGTAATAGTCCCTTCAGGGCTTTACAAAAAGGAATGCATCCCAGCTTTTGAAAATAGCAGGAAAAAATGTAGGGTTTTTTTACTTAATAGAAAATTCTCTTCAAAACCTCTATTGCTACAACCATCATCAGTCCTGAGCCCTTTTCAGCTCTTTTTTGAATTGCAGCAGAGCAACAATAAAATGATCACAGCACAAATTGCTTCTTAAGGAGGTCACACACGTGTGCAGGTGTGTCCATGCACACAACACACACAACACACACATTGTCACTAATCTACCACTCCTTCCTCAATGTAGATTCTCCTCTGGTTGAATAAACTCCTCCATGGTCAGTCAGGTTGTGTAAAACCATGGACAAATCAAAGACTGCTGGAAATAACTGTTTTGAGCTGTGCAGATGAAGCGCTACCAATTCAGTAGCCCAGCTGCACCTGGACACTGCACTTTCCTGTCTCACTTGCTGGCAATCTAAATGCCTTAGTGAGAGAAACAGGAGCAAACCCTTCTGTAAGGCTCTGTGAAAGTGCCCTTGTCAACTCCCCATCACAGTCCCTCAGCCCCTCATTTCCCCTTATACTATTGTGTTAAAAGTTTGAATAGCAAATTTGTCTTAAAATCCCTTATTTTTCTGCATTTAGGACAATTGTTTTTGCTCTTTTCTCAGGAAGGGTTCAACAAAATAAAATGTTGCACAACTGAGAAAAGGCATCTTGGATTTCAAAATAGCGCATGGGATGATGTATGCAAAACTAGGATTTTAAGTAGACTTAAACAACAGGTGGCTATAAAAAGAGGGTATCACCTGAATCAGAGCTGGAAATCACACTCAAACAATTCTAGAGGTTTGAAGCCACTCAGTTTTCCAGTATTTTTTTTCCATTTGCCTTGTCACATTTCCATGTGATCACATACTTTTTATCTGTAGATCCAAAAATACTTAATGAAGTAAAGCAAACACCATTTTTCCTATTTAATGGATTAAGAAACAGGGGTGAAAAGAATTAGATTGTTTTGCCAGTGGTATTGCAGTGGGCTGTGAGAAAATGCAGATTGCTGATTACTTGACCAACAGTTTATCAGCAGAAATATATAATCTTGATTGTCTTTCATACCATCTGCAGATCCTGTTATTTTGGACACAGCTGAAAGAGGAAGAATGTCAGCACTAGCATAATGCCTGGGTGTCATAAAAAATCTTCCAGCCCCTTTACACTCCACAACATTTTGTCCTTCAAAATGGACAGGTTTCCCCTTAGGAATCCATGCTTTCAAAGCAGTGTGACTATAGTGGGGGTAGCCCCCAGATGTTCAAGCTCATAGCATAAAATGCACCACGAGGGAGCCCAGGACTGAGAGATCACAGAGTCAGTGTCAGCACTCAGGGACTCAGCAGGGATCAAACCCAGCAGGGCACTGAATCAAAGTTCAAACCAGGAAACTGAGTGAGATGGCCCTGTGGATAAACTCCTTGATCCTCAGGGACCTCAGATGAATCAAAAGTTTTTGGCACCTCCATAGACTGATTTCTCTTTAAGGGGTGACTGATGCCTTTCTGCCACACCATCACACCATGAAATCTTGTTTCTCGTGTTTCTGTGTATCCTGGTAGCTTATGTAGGCAATGTGCATGGTCTGGTTTGGGATGAGAATCACCACATCTGAGAGCATGTAAGTGTTTGCAGTGCAGGAGGTAATGGCTGAGGACATGGCACACGGAGAAGCTGTGGAATATTTAAAAGGCCAGGACTTTGAAGTAAATATTGGAGCTCTGGAAGACGTGCAAGACATGTATTATCTGATGCTTGCCTCATTCCTCTGCATCTGCTACTGGTCTGTGTCAGAGATAGGACAGACTGTCTTGTCTTGGTCACTTTTTATGACCTTTTATCAAGTGTTGCATTCTGGTAGTGAAAAAGGCATAGAATTGTAACCGTATGGCTATAGGGAAGTATATATACAGTAGGCATTCAGAGGATTTTATCAAAATCAAAATTGTACGTATTTTATCAAAAATTAAGTATTTTATCAAAGTATTTTATGAAAATACAAAACATTTCCCTTTTCTTTTCATGAAGTACTTCCACAATGTACTATGTTTCTGTAAAACCTGCAGTAATTGCAGAAGGAATTTCAAGATTGGAAATATATATTCTGTGTAATTAGAGCATCTGGTGCTGTGGATTTCAGTGAAACATCACGTGATGCACTTTGCCCAACACATTCAAATTATCCTTTCAACATGATTATCAGTCAGAGATCAGATACTGAATCTCGGAATCAGTAAAAGACCAATGTTTTCTCCCAGTTGACGCTGTGTTAATGCAATTCTCAAAGTACGCTGGCTAGTTTCAAAAGCAGTTCAGCCTGAATACATGCAGGCCCAGCAGCTGTGCCAGGGAAGTTTTGACGGCAGATGGAGCAGAGATCACTGTGAAACTTTTCTGCATATCTGTTACTCCATTTTATACCTGAACCTGTTGGTCCAGCATCAGCTGACATTGCATGTAGAAATGAGGACAGACGCAGTTTGCAAGTCAACAACAACAAGGAGAAAAACCAAGCCCCAGAAAAGTGCTCACTTTTGCCAATGCATTTCTGTTAGTACAACTGTTGGGGTGGGAGGGAGAGGGGAAGGCATCATGTTGACACCACCTGTGCTACGTACACTTAGCCAACAGTATCCTTGTCCAAATTTTTTCACATTTGTCTCAATTAAAATGTGTCTCTGCTCATTTGAGTCACAACAAACCCATAACAAACTGTCTGATAGCGTTAAATGCACGCTGAGATGGAACAGTGAATCATTATAAACAGTTTACTCCACTAGTAATAAATTAATCTTAATTTGTTTCTCTAACTCAGATCACTTCCCCAGTGGGTCTTTTCTGTTTTGATAAATGACTCCGAAAAAATGGCAACTTCATAGTCTATTACCTCCTGTACTCGGAGTTCATAAAAAAATCACAGCTAAGTTGGATTCTTTACTCTGCATCCACCTCTGATAGAGCACAGAGCACTTCCTGCTGTAACTGCTTTATTACCATCCAGAGGATGGCTTTTAAAATTTGTAACTAGCTACTGGCATGATCAGTTCCAAATGTGTTTGGGAGATTTACACCTGACATGGTTAAATATTGTACCAGCTGTGGTCAACTAGAATTTATTGTCCTACACCTGCTGTGCCATGTAGCTGTGTTTTTGTGGTGATGTAGTGAACCCGTGGATAAGTGTTTGGCTTGTGGGAGAAACCTGTACCTGGAAAAGCCTTTTGTAAGTAAAGATTCTGAGGGGACCAAACATACCTTCTGTGAGATAAATCTCATTACACAAGGCAGGGATCCTTCTTTCTAACTTATTTTCTGCTGCCTGTCAATGGAGAACACTGAAGTACTGCTGAAGCCCTCGGTGGGTTTTCCAGAGGTGCCTTAGTGGTTCAGGACTTACGATGAGCTGGAGATCATAACTGTCTGACAAATGCCATTTGATTTAAGGGCTTTTAATCTCCATGAGAGTCTAACTCGTGTTTCAAAGGTAAGGGGTTTTGTATCATATTTTTCTTTAGTCTTCATCTTGGACTGGTGTTGGCTCAAGGCAAGTGATAAGGAATCTTTAATTTACTTATTCTGAAAACACAATTGTCACAAGAAGTATGAAAAATGGATTTAAGCAATCAGCCGGCTCACATGGGAAATTTGGTTTATCTCTTGCCTGTCAACAAGGTCACTAGATACTGTGGTTTGGTGATACATATCCAGGATCATGTGGCAAGGGAGGCTGGAAGAACTTTAAGAGAGCTGCTCTTTTTTTTTCACTAATTTCTATCAACCTGGGTGGAGATAAAGTGTACAAGAGCTTTATGAAGGAGCAGGAAATTTGCCAGAATCAATATAGAAAGATTACCCAAAACAGAAATTAAAAATGGGTGAGGAAGGCTGCTTTTGTGTGTCGGTTCCGGGGTGCTCTGGGTGGGCTGCTGTGACTCCGAAACCGACTTCTGGCTGCAAGTCGCTTGGCAGCCACTGCACACACACAGACACACACACACACCCACACACACCTACACACACAGGCACACAAGCACGCACACACTCACACACACACATGCACACACACACACACAGACACACAGATACACACACACACACAAGCACACACACACCCACCCACACACACACACACACACATGCACACTCACACAGGCACACAAGCACGCACACACACACGTGCACACACACACACACGTGCACACACACACCCCCACACTCACACACACACAGGCACACAAGCACGCACACACTCTCTCTCACACACACACACACACACACACACAGAGGCACACAGGCACACAAGCACGCACCCACACACACACGTGCACACACACACCCCCCCCCACACACACACAGACACACACACACTCACACACACACAGGCACACAAGCACGCACACACTCTCTCACACACACACACACACAAACACACAGGCACACAGGCACACAAGCACGCACCCACACACACACAGGCACACAAGCACGCACACACTCACACACACCCCCACACTCACACACACACACAGGCACACAAGCACGCACACACTCACACACACACAGGCACACAAGCACGCACACACACACACGATAGCTTCCTTGACAGGTCGATGGCAAAGAGGCAGGAAGGGTCTTTGTGTGCAGATCCACTGCAGCCTTTATTCCAGCATTACTGCTCGTGAACAGGGGCAGTGACAAAGACCCAAATTCACACAGAGTTCCAGCTTAAATACGGGGGTTGGGAGAGCTGAGGGCATGGGGCAGTACATAGGTGGGGCTAAGGTATGGGAGCTAATAGGAAACCAGTGAGGGAGGGACTAAGGGACAAGGGTGAATGGGGGAACAGGGAAGGGAGAACATTCTGGATTAGGGCCATATAGGGTAGAAAGGAGCAGGGGAGGCCAATGGGCCAATAGGAGAGACAGAGCCAGGGTACATTTCTGTAACAGAACAGGGCATTGTGAGAGGGACCTTTTTAGTCACTTTAACCTGGGGAGAATTTCTCCACTTAGCTCCAGGAGGTTCTTATAATCCCTGTTGCCATGGGACACCTGTCTACAACATTTGTGATATTTTTTTATTGCTTAATTATTTGCATTCAGTTGAACTTTGCTTCTTAAGGGACTATCAGCTAAGTCGTAATTATCACAGAAGGGTGATCTGAAGAAAGAGGGGGTGCAGCTAAACAGGGAAAACCACAAAGTGGTATGCTTTGGCAGGAGCTGCTCATTTGACCCCAAGCCATGCAACCATCAGTACAAAGGGCTAAGGAGAAGCTGGTGTGAAATTAAACTTTCATCTGAAGTGTATCAGCGGAAGGTGGGCATTCATCTAGCTTACATTACGTCTTTTAATCCTTTAAACACGACTATTAATGCTATTTGATAACGCATAATTTCAAAGAAAACGTGTACTATGAAAGTCTGCTTTATTTCATGTATGTACTTTGGGTTAAAATTGTTGCCCCATTTTAAGAAAACACCACGGAAAGTCTTCTGTGATTATAGAGAAAATGTAGATTATAATTCCAAATTCTTAATAAAAATAAAATTATTTTCAAATTATGGTGGAATCTCATTCTCTAAGGTTCAGATTCTATGAGTACACATGTATGCTATAGGCATTAACATCAATTGCCTATACAAGAGATCCAATATTTGAAACAAAGGAAGAACATAACTGCCTAAAAGATCAAAGCAGAGCTCTTGTTTTTGGTGGTTATGACTTCTAGATCTCACAGATCCCACAGTTTTACTTCAAGGACAGAACTTCCTAGTTTCTATATAAAACCAATTTTCTGTCATCTGTTTGTGTCTCTAGAGAGCCTCAAGACAGGAGTATAAATATTAATTCTACCGTGACTCTGAATAGAGCTTTGTCATAAAGAATATAGTTGCTTGATAAAGTAATGAATGATCAGACAGAATTTCAAGATATTAATTTAGATATGTAATAGAAGGACTTGTCATAATTTAGCACAATACCAGCCTTTTATGCTCAGAAGAAATGCAACACAAAGATACTAACTCACTCATTAAGATACTATATTTTTGATAATTTTTAATGCACATTCTTCCTAGCTGTGAAAATTACTCATGTCACCTGAGTACCTTGATCACCAACAGGCAGTTTGGCATATCTGTAATGACATTCTCAGTGGGTTCAGCGTGATAATCTGGGAGCTGGGAAAAGGTTGACTTACTTGGTCTTGCAAAGCAATTGACAGCTAAGGACTTTTTCCTTGATGAATTAATAACTCAAAAAAATCTTAGAAAAAAGTAATAGAAAAAGAGTGTCACAGACAGCAACTCTTAGCTCATGTATTTATCAGGATGGGTCCAGACAAAAAACAGTCCAACAGCTCCCCTGGTATGGAGGGAGAACATCAGATCAGTTTGAGCCTTCTGGGTCCAGATCCCTAATTGTTATAAAGCTTGGTAACTTCTTCCTACCCAGCAATAAAACCTGAATTATACCAAAAAGCATGTAAGCATCTGGTGTTTGACTAACCAGGTGTGCTCAGATTTTTGCTGTTGATCCCTGTAACCACGGTAGAAGATATGAGTGCCCCATGTGGAAGATGGGAGGTGTGATCCCAGCAGGGTCTTTACTAGAGCCTGGCAAAAAGCCTTAGGAAAAGGTTTCTCTCAGTCTGAGATGGTTGGTGGTGGGTGGCTGGTTGTTCAAATACAACATGGAGCAGACTGAAAGCTCTTAGTACAACCACAGGAAAACAATATGCTGTTCTACATCCTGGGCTCCATGTTGTGTGCCCTATTATGCAAAGGCAATGGAAAACAGGTTTATACCACAACTTCTTGCACACACCCATCCCATCATTAGATGGGAGCATTGCTGGAAGGGCACAGAACTACTGCCATAGCTGAGTAAAGTGATCTCGTAAGAATGTTTTGTGTAGAAACAAATACAACCAGGATGACTGAAATTATTTCCAATTTTTTTTAATCCTAGTAAAGTACTTTTGTTGGGAAGAAAAAACAAAATCAGGAGTCGCATATTGTCATTTCAAAATGTTGAAGTATTTTTAGTAATTCAGAAAAGAATCATGTTCCACAGTTGAAAATGTAAACCTATTTGTTCATAGTTTCTGAGCTTCATAAAAGTTTTGAAAACAGCTGTTTTTATTCCACTTCAGTTAATCTTTCTGAGCATGTTTGCTCTCTAATGCAAACAGTGAATCACAAAATCACTTACTCATTTATATTTAAAAGTAGCACAAACAGTAGAATTGGAAATGCAGTAGAGCCAGAGTGGTTGTTGTTAGAATTAGGATGAGTCCAGAGTCCATGGCAAACATGCAGGAATGCCTTTTCTTGGGCCTGTACCAAATTAGAATCTAGCCCGCTGATTTTCATTCTGATATGAAAAGGAGTGAGGCTTATGCCTCTTCTGTTCCTTTGTTCAACCTCAGTAGTGCTCAGAGGCTTTAACTTCTGATACATTTGACAGACAGGTTATCAGTCTCAAATACATTAAGGCTGGCAAATATTACAAGTATGTACATAAAGGATAGAAGGTTACAGATATGTGTGGAATGGAGTAAGTTTGGAACAAGGGCATCAGAAAAAAAATACGGGGAAAAACCATCACACAAAACATGAAATAGAGGAGAAACTTGGATCAGAATTCGTGCCTTGTTAGACACCAGAGAATTTAACCAAAAGATGCATTTCTGCAAAGAGCCAGCTACTTTTTTCTGATGCTCTGAAAAATGTTCCCTTGATTTTGTAAGAGTAGGTTTGATAAATACATTGAGATGTGGAATCTTAAGGGCAGTGCAGTGACTTGCCCATGTGAAACAGCTAATTGAAACTACCATAGTGATACCAGATGATCAGAGGAACAAATGACTGAAGTTATTAATTAGAGATGAGCAAATAGATCTGAATCAAAACCTACTCAAGCAGTAATCCTGTGGGATAAAATGCTTGAAGAAATGCTGTTTCCTTCTTGGAGATTTGATTTTGTTCTATTTGAATCTTTTATTGCTTAGAATGCAGCAGTGCAAAAAGTGGCAAATTTGGTCCTTTTGGACCTCATTCATTTCTGCTCTAATTATATTGGGAATGAGCGGTGAACATGTCGCTAACATATGAAAATAGCTTTAATTCATTTTATTACACCACTGCTATAATAATGTCCTTTATGAAAAGTAAATATCTTCATTAGGAGAATGCAAGACCACAGGTTTTGGATGTATTGGATATATTTATTTCCATTATTATGGAATTAATTAAGAGTTGATGCATTAATTTACCAGACAGTAAAAGCATGCTTTTGTTAATGGATAGCGTAGTTTGAAAGACAATTTCCTAGCACACACAACTCTTTCCCTCTCTCTCTCATCCTTCTTTCTCCATAAATCCCTTTATGACTGTGTGTGGTACAACACACACAAGTCCATGAGGTTTTTCCCCTTGCCCTTATCTCTAAAGGCCTGTTACATTTTGTGAACATTTTTGATAATCATCTTAGCAGGGAGGATCAGAGGCTACACTGTCAGAGACGTTCACAGCTGGAGACCTGCCCCTGTCCTCCAGCTGCTCTCAGCTCAGCAGGTTGGAGCAGGAAGGGAGAAGTCTGTCATGGTTTCCCCCCACACCCACTCCATCAACCCCCCCCCCCCATCTGCCGCGGCCACACATATCACATNNNNCTCACCACAGCAGGTGGGAGCAGGAAGGGAGAAGGCGGGCATGGTTTCCCCCCCCCCCCACCCCATCACCCCCCCCCCCCGATGTGACATGGTCAAAACTGTAACAGGCACATGGGGTTCTTACCTATTTGGTTGCAAAGCTGAAGACAGTGAAAACAGTGGGCAAAAACACCTGCTGAGTTGACTTCAGCCTGGTATCACCCCCTGTGGAGGTTTAGCTGACTGTAGTGCTCTACCTTTTGTTTTCAAAGTGATCAGTTGCACAGTGGGGTGTTGGTGGCTCAGGTGTAGCTTAAACCTATCAACAGAGAAGGTAAATACAAGGCAGCAAAACATCTCAAATGGGACAGAAAGTGAAGAAGGGCTGTATGATCAGTCACTGAAACAAATAAGCATCACTGCAATCCCTTGCAGCCATTCCAGTAATTTTATAATGTATGGAGATTTAAGAGCTCAGTGGAGCTGCTCCTCATTCATTTCTTGTTATCTTTTGATTTATCTTCAAGGTGAACTGCCAGACTCAGCTGTCATGTGTTAGTAAGGAGTTGTTACCAGAAAAATTTATGTTAGAGCCACAGACTAAAATCAACTCTCCATGAATACAAACAGAGCAGTAACAGAGAACCATAGACTCTCTCCCTGATGCTGCTTTGTACTTGCACAGTGTGCATGTTTGATGAATGAGGTCATGAGAGCATGTAAACAGCAGTTCCTGTTATTTGCCAGTAGCATGGGAGAATAAATGGCTTTACTGAGAAAAAGCAACCATCAAGAACAGGTTCAGAACATACGACATATCACAGAAGGGATGCTTCACACTGCAGATTGTTAGTTCACACGTGGAGTCTAAAAGGGTTAATACCATTCTTGAGTAACGCTGCCGGAGCGTGGCTATGATGAGATAGCCACCACTCTCACAGAAGTCTCCCGCCGGGGGAAGTTACCTCAGCTCAGNGAGGACAGGGAGAAAAATGGCAGTGAAATAAAACAAGGAAGAAGGACACAAGAAACAGTGAGTGAGGACACGAGTAGCAGTGATACTGAATGTAATAGTCTGAAAGAAATGTTAATCCTGTGCCTGTGATCATCATCATCTAAACTGCTGGCAGAGAACCAGCACAGGCTTTTACTGTAGAGTCCCGTGTGAAGCCCAGCAGAAGCCCTTGGAGCAGGACTGGGAAGGATCCTGATCTCCCCATCATGCCAGAGAGTCCTGCTCTCTTGTGCTTATATGTAATCCAGCACTCTACCTCCCCCTGCTTTGCCTCTCGCTGGCCCTGCAGGAAATCTGGAAATGTTTTACAGATGGGAAAGGACTGCAGGAGCGGGTGCTTTGCTCCACACCCTGCTCATGCCTGCCTCCTCTGGGCTGCACGCTAGCGGTGCAGGACAGGGAGGGACACAGCACGCAGCTGTCCCACGGGTGCAGCCCAGAAGTGTCCACCCCTCTCCTGGCTCTCCCACGGACAATTTCAGTCTGACATCAGCTACTGAAGCAACTTTAAGAAACAGCCTGGCTGTTTAGGGGCATCCTCACTGCCTTCTGCAGAAGGCTTTGAACCAGCAGGAGCAGAAGGGGATGCTGAACAAGGAAAGGGGATACTAAGGAAAGCTGAGAGGGAAAGATATGGGGGATAAGCAGTAGGGAAGGAAATGTAGCTGAAGGCTAATTTTTAAGAGACACAGGAGGGTTAAGAAAACCACATAACTTAAAAAATAAAGAAGCTGGGAAAGGAAAAAAACAAAACCAAACCACCACAACCACTCCCCCATCCCCCCTCCCAAACCACAAAACAAACCCAACAAAAGGACAAAAGGTTAACTTGACTTGGGACTGGGTCTTGACAGCAGCACTGGAAGGAGACCAAGCTGTGGGTGAACTGAAGGAGAGAGCATCTTCTAGATGATTTGTGGTACAGAACAAAGCCAGCAAAACTTCCCCTGGGTCTCCCAGGGGCTGGGGACTATTTCCTTCCCCCTACTCATCCCATCCACATTTGCAGGCCCAGCCCCATCACAGAGGATGATGGAGAAAGATCTGGAACGCTGATCAGATTCGAGGAACACAGCCCACTGCCATATGGTGGTCAATCCTCAGCGTTCCACCTGGAATGAAGGGATGGAAGTTCTGCTTCTCAAAATTAATAGTGAGTCAGTGGTACTGGGTGAGGTTGGGCTGTTTAGCCACAGTAACACTGCACTGCGGGTTCCATGGAAAACTGCTTGGATGACTGATTTGGAGACTCTAAACCTGGAGGTTTTCAGAACTTGCCTAGGCAAGGCCCTGAGCAGCCTGATCCACCTGTGAATGCTTTGCACAGGAGCTTGGACTAGGTGATCTCCAGAAGTGGCTTCCCAGCTGCCTGTTCCCATGACTCTAAAGGGAGGTGCTGTAAAAGACTCTGGTGTATTGCTGGCACCCAGAGACTGGGAGGCTGTGCCAGGACCTGTGTTTGGCTGCAGAGCAGACTGGAGCAGGGCAGGATCTGACTCCATTACATTTATAGTGGGAAGTCTGACATAGTAGAGCAGCACAACCGGAATAGTAAGGTTAGGGTTTGTATAAACCTGGATGGATAAAATTCTGGGGTTTTCTCAGGCTCTTATTATTTTCCATGTAATTGCCAAGGAACAGTTAAGTCACAGCCTGGTGACAAGGCTTGGTCATTTTCAAAAACATGCTACCTTAGCCAGTCAGTTAAGTGACACCCCTGTTCACACACACACAAGATGCAAGGACCATGTAAAATGACATCCAACAAAAAAAACTTACCTTTACCTAACACAGACCACAAAATGTGAAATGTAGTTCATATAAACAAGCGGTTCAGAAGCCCAGAACTTAAACTAAACAAGGACAAAATATGTCTCAAAATAAGCACTGCTAAGAGAATGTGAGAATTTGTGACTCTTGGCCCCAGCAGTCATTGCTTGCACAGGTAACCCTGAGGTGGAATGTGAGTTGTGTAGATTTATGTCTTCATTTAACACCCCAAGAAACAAAGCTCTTTTAGCCAATTTCAAACAGCTCTTTTGAACCTTATTGTCACTTCACACTCACAAAACTGGACAACACAAAGACACAAGCCCTAAAAGAGTCTTTTTTTCTTTAGCATGGACTAAAATAGCATTTTTTTTTAAGTTGCTACATATTCAGTTTTTCAACCAGCTTGTTAGCTGCCGTGGCCATTTGCAATCATAGAAGTTGTTGGTCTTCCTTTGCGTTTTACACCACTGTAAAGGTTATTAAGGAAAAATATATAGTCCTTTAATTCACTGTAATAATTTTTGATGGAATCAGCTCATAATGGTGGTAGGAAACCTTGGAATGACTGCACAAGACCTAGCATTGCACATGGGTTTGTGGAGAGGTGGTATATACAACTTTTAATAAAATAGTGTCCAGGGGAGGGGTCATACAGCTCTTTGGAGGGAACAGCACCAAAGCACAGATCCCAACAATGTAAAACAGAAAATGAATGTAAAAGCAGTATCCAATCAACACCTAAGGTCCTGAAGCCCCAAATATTTAAATTAAGTTTAAAAATTAGGATGGTTGAATTTATACACTCAGCTGGATCAGTACTTGGCTGCATGTTGCAATGAAGATACACCAAATCAGACTTAACATTCTAAAGCTTGTGATTTTTAATTCAATGCTGTGCACATCCCTTTGTGTGCTGAGGACAAGAGTCCTCATTATTTAACTGCTTTTGAAAAACCAGAGAGGGAGGAAGCTTCCATCCTTACAAATATATCTGAAAAAGGTACAGCTACCCTAGCAACAGACACTTTATGGACTGTTTCAAAGCAAATAAGCTATTTGTCTGGTACATATGTATCAGAAGATGCCTGGAAACATGATGAATTCAGAAAAGAAGAATGGGCATTCATAAACGCACTGGACAAAGTGTTTCTTCATGTCTCCGTGTCTGTGTGAGCACATGCTGGGTGTCATTTGGGATTCACTATTATTTGATGTCTTACCATTACAAATAGGTGTGCAAACTGCATAAGAGCAAAATATAGCACAGACTAAATCAGATCAAATCGATCTCATTTTACATCCATTTACTGCTCACATTCTCCTGGGGCAATTACAGTTAGCCCAAATCCTGTGCAAAGGATTTTTAGTTGAAAAAAATAGCATTGGAAATTATTAACTGCAAATATCCTAGAATATCAACACTTTAAAATAAAGCCCTATTTAAAAAAAAAAAAAGCTTTTTGTTTACTGCCTTGCTGAAAGAAGGGTGGAAAACTGATTCAGTGATTCACCGTGACGCTTGAGCCCTGGGTATGCTCTGTGGATGGAAAGAACAAAACAGAGATGACAGTGGATCTCAGCATGTATTCCCAACACAGCAGGTTGTACAGGTACATTTCTTGTTGAGCATTCCAGCTCCAGCACCACCGTTTTAAGTCATGATCTTTTATAGGACGGCAATTTTTATGTATACTGAGTAACTGGGGAAATGTGTTTTGAATTGCATGTCACGTTACAGCTTCATCACATAAGAAGGGGACATGCAGCCACAGCCCAGTGTGTTGACAAGTGCCCATAAAGTCCAATTCAGTTGGTGATGTTTAGTCTTGATAAAGTAACAAAATAGTGACTTTTTTGAAAAGTGGGACTGCTGGATGGTATCACTTGGTTGGAGAGCTCTCATATGGTTGCTAATTATTTCAATCAGTTTTATACCATGCCAGGGGAAATTATTTCAAAATGAAGGCCTGGCTCTGCTTCAGAGGTTGTGGCTTGTTTCTCTAAGCCTTGTTTTCCTGTTTCACCTGCCTGCAACGACTCTTTACAATCCGGATATGTCAGTCCACAATTTCTGTGGGAAAACCAATGTCTCAAACTGGTTTTGCATTTCCTTATACGTCAGGAGAAGCACAGAGTGGCTAACCACATCAAAACAGTGGCTACTGCAGGGCAGAGCGGGGATGCTTCCAGCTTCACTTTACCTGTCCTTTCCACAGTTTGTTATAAAGCCTCAAAATGAACAAGTTATGCTGAGAGCATGAACAGCCTGTTCTTTTTACAGACTTTAATGACATTCCTTCAGGGATGACTCTTTTTTATTATTCTTTTTGGTCACAATCCTGTTTCTACACAGAGTGGACCCAAAATGAGGGAGTTTCCGTCATTGATTCAAGCAGACATCAAATCCAATCCTGACTGTGCAAAGAGACAAAGACTTTCCATCCTGTTATTCTTAGGCATCAGAAATATTTTCTTTCTAGTTGGACTGCTCTTATAACACATCATTCTCATAAATTCTCTTATGTTGCTACTGCAGTAATTTGCAGTCACAATTTGTTTCCCATCTTCTGCTTCCTGACAGCCATAAAAAACCCCAGAACACTTTGTCAGGTATCTTTTCTAGGAGGTCGAACCCCATCCAGCTTGGGCACTGTAAAACTCCCACTAGGATAATTGATTTTCATGAAGATAGAAAAAAGGAATTAATGTGTACTGCTTTTTGTACAGCGTCAATGATTATGCATCAGTGCTCTTTTAAAATGAATTGTTTATCCTGAGCTTTTTGCTTTCCACACAGTGAACTCCCTCTGAGAGAGGTCAAATAATCTCCTTGACAACATAGTATTAGTGGCCAGATCATTTTATCATAGCTGAAATTATGTTAAATAGTGAAATGCATACAGCTAAGGCACATGGAGGCTCTGTGGATTTTCTAAGTACCTGTAATAAATTGAAACCTGCATCCTCTGCAATTTGTATAGGCTGAAGATGGCAGGTTCCAGAAGCTTTAATCTTGCTTCACAAGGCATTTTCACAACAGCAGAACCGAAAAATCCAGGGGCTTTGAGGCAGCATATCCAAGGTTCAGACAGAACTGGATGTGAATGGAGATAAAATAGTTTTAGGCATCACATCCCTTTTCTTTCAAAAATAGAAGTGCAGCAGCTATCTGTCAGACTTCCCCTCTCTGTTCTGGTGGTGATGCACATCAAGGGCATCCTACTTGGCCCTGCAGAGCTGGGAAGCTCTCCTCATTCACAATGAATCAGTGTGTTTGGAAAAGGTATCGTCTCTTTCAGGAAGTGTCATTCAGTTTTCTGAGCACCCAGACAAAAGAAACAGCTGTTTTTCTTTACATCAAGATTTTATTATGATTGAAGTTATAGCAAGAACTGGAGGCATTCTTATTTAACCATTGTTTGAACACCAGACAAACAGTAGCTAAATGTAAATTTTCTATGCTGGATTTCGAGCACTTTTATCAGCCCTTTTCAGCGCCGTTGGAGCTCTTATTAAAGAGATGGGACTACCGTGGTTATACACGATTTATTACTTAAAATAACAAACAAGGCATCAGTCTCAGAGGTCGTGAGATTTGGTAACAAGTCGCCATAACGCAGAATAGTCACAAGATTCAGGGTTACATGGCAATTTATAACTTTCTAATCCAATAAGCAATTAACATGAAACTTTGTTTCGACTTTATGACCTGTCACCTGTAGTACTTTCTACTGCAATGTGGCTGTCTCTTAGCCAATAATTCTTTAGGTAACGTACACACATATACTTCTATTGTAACATCTGAATTCTTAACTTAAACTATAAAATCACATTATTATACTTAAAACCCTTCACCATAACACCCAATACATGTTCTTACTTATCACTATAGAGACACAGGTTTGTAATTCTCTTGCTTAAGGTCTATATATTTCTCTGTTATTACACCAGGCCAAGCTTCTTCCAGGGCTGCAGATCAAACCCACCATCAACTGCAGAAGTTTTTGCTTCTCTGTTTCCTACAGCTAAAATCTATGGCAGCTAGCAAAAGCATTCAAAATAAATATGAACTCTGGATGTGTAACAGGACACAGTGCTGCTGTGACATGACTGTTCCAAAGCTGCTCAGAGCTGGAGCAGAGCCAGCAACCTTTAGACATCTGAATTTCTGTGAATACCTTTGCTGGGAGTCTGTAGTGATGAAGTAAGCAAAGTGGTTGGGCTTGTTCCCTTGTCCCATCTCCACGCAAGGCTGGTCCTTGTGGTGAATAGGAAGGCTGACACTGTGAGGGCTCTAGCAAGTAGTGTGTGTGCAGGTCCCTTTCAGCAGCTGTACTCCTCCAAAAGTCCTTGTTCCAAAATCATGGTGAACACCCCAAGACCAATCTTGGCAGTAGAGATGAGGAACCTGAAGAGACCATTGATCCTGGCACAGGACGCCTTAGTCTCTTCCCGTGCTCCAGCATGAAGTTCCTCCAACAGGAAATGGTCCACCACAAGCTTCTCCATCAGGCTGTTCTTCACAAACTGCTCCAGCATGGGTCCCTTCCATGGGTGCAGTTCTTCGGGAACAGGCTGCTTCAACGTGGGTCACAGGTCCTGCCAGCAAACCTGCTCCAGCCTGGGCTTCTCTCTCCAGGGGTCCATAGGTCCTTCCAGGAGCCTGCCCCAGCATGAGCTTCTCACAAGGTCACAGTCTCCTTCAGGCATCCACCTGCTCCAGCATGGGATCCTCCATGGACCACAGGTGGATCTCTGCTCTACTGTGCTCCATGGGCTGCAGAGGCACAGCTGCCTCACCATGGTCTGCACCGCAGGCTGCAGGGGAATCTCTGCTCCGGTGCCTGGAGTACCTCCTCCACCTTCTTCTTCCCTGAATCATGTGTCAGGTTTCTTCCACTCTTCTCTTTCAGTTACTCTTGCACCACTTTCCCCCATTAAATATTTTGCCCCAGAGTTGCTACCACCAACACCCATGGGTTCAGCCAGCAGCAGGTCTGTCTCGGAGCTGGCTGGCATTGGCTCTGTCAGACATGGGGGAAGCTTCCAACACCTCCTCACAGAAGCCACTCTTGTAGCCCCTTCATTGCCAAAAAGGCCCCCTGTTATCAAAATATTGCCTCACAAAGCCAATACTCTGTCCTGGTTTCATCCAGGAAAGACGCTTTTTTTTGCAGTAGTCATGAGGGGCCACCCAGAGCTGTGTGTGTGTGGCCAGGAGATTATTCTGTACCACTCACATCATTTCCAGGGCAGGAGTTCAGGGACTGTCTGGCTTCTGAGAAGAAAGGTGTGGCTTTTGATGGAGAAAAAGGTGGTGGGAAGGAAGAAGATGTTCACCATTTGTTCATTGTCTTGGGGCTCACAGTGAGAATTTTTGCATGGGAATCACTCTCTCTTTCATATACTTTTGTTACTAATATTGTTGCTGTTACTGTTTGTTTCCCTCTCTCATTGCTGTTTCCAGTAAATTGTTCTTCAACCTGCGATCTCTGCCTTTTGTGTCTCCCATTGGAGGGGACTTGTGAGTGGTGGTGTGTTTTTAGCAGGAGTACTAAACTGGAGAACACCATTCCTAAATCACAACATTCACTAACTTAGAACTGCAAATATCACTGCTTGCATGGGAAAAGGGATAAACCCAGATGGAGCTCTGAGCAGGTCATGCCTGCACCAAAGGGATTTCCAGAAGGCTCTAGAAATTGCTCCATGGCATGTCTGACATATTTGCATAGGCTACAGCTTCATTTTGCTGACAAGAATAAGCACATTAATCACAGGGGACTCAACACTTATTTAGCAAGCCAGTTATGGTAAACATATCATTACTTTCACAGAATAAATGATCTGAGAAGGGTAATTTCAGACTGAAGTGATAAAATAATTTCAGAGGAATTTAAATGGCTACTAAGAATCCTCAGCAAAGACTATTTCATGCTGCTTATCATGCAAAAATAAGTGGATTACGATAGTGCTTTGTCTTAGTACAGAAAGGAGGTATCAGAATCAATTGACAGTCACTCCAGAGAAGTCTCCAGAATATAATCTCTAGATTTGCTCTCCTCAGTCTGCATCAACATCTCATACCTAGGAAATGCAGGTACTTCTGATTCTCACAAAGCAAATAAGGAAAAGACAAAAGGCAAAGTAAGGTTCCACAGCAGACATCCTCCATGGCATTGTGCTGAAGATTTCAGTCCAAAAATGCAGGAGAGGAATGAGGCAGAGTGAACAGACAGCAGTTCCCACATCAAGGCAAAAAACCCCACCAGAACAACAAAACGAAGTTTCATGGTATTACAGAAAAAAACAAAAACAAACCAGTTCTGTAAAGAAAGAAATCTCTGGAGCCAGGAAAAGGAAACAGAAATGTTTTATCAGCCTCAAGCCAATGAAGATACTACTGTGCAGAATGAGTCACAAATTAAGAGATGTTCTTCTAAAACACCTCTTCTTTTATGGGAGAAGTGCAGCCTGCCAGAAAAATAAGAAACCTGTCAAAATGCAAGCAGTAGCTGTTGTGACTTTCTTGCTGTGTATTAAAGGGTTTGGAAACACTGCAATGACACATCTATCAGTCAAAAAATGCTTATTTATTCTAAACAAAAAATAATGTGAAAATGTGCTGGAAGAGCATGGTCAGGGGTCATGTTGGAGAGCTGGACTGACCCTCCTCACTGAGGATTTGAATCTCCTCCTCCTGAGGTTTGAATTTCTCCATGTGCCTTCTATTCATAAGGGCTGCAGAAGTTCATACTAAAAAACAGCCTCAGCCACCAGTTTTCTGCTTACTGCCTCTCCTTAACTCACTAACTGTAACACTAGGTCCTGCCTTTTCCCTAAAATCCAAAGATTTTAGTCCCTCCTCCTTGACTTTGAGAAGTGGGTTTTGCTGTCAGCAGTCTACTTATGAGGCAAAATGGAAGTAACAAGAGGAATCTCTAAATTTTTAACTGGAGTTAAGCAATATTTTTTGTCCAGTTCTATGATGTATTACCCCTTAACTGAGGGAAATAGCTGCTTCTTGCTCTAGTGGAAGATGTAATTTCTATACCAAACCTAATGGTATTTGACTGTCATCAACTATTGATGAAATCCACTGATCCTGATCTTGTAAGGATCAGGAGACTTTTAAGTAAAGTCAGTGCTGACAGTTCTTAGTTTGTTATTTTCCCAAAACAGAATAGAAGTCTTTTGGGCTAAAAGTGCAATAATATCAGACTTGATGTTTATGCATCCAAAAACCTCAGATAAATAAAGTTTCTCTCAAAGAAAAATGTGAATGACACAAAATCTTCAAAGGAGAATAAGGAATAACATACCATTTTAAGCAAATGTTGATATTTTTCCATGTGGTGTGTCAGTTTGATGAAAGGAAGCAATGAGTTTCTCAATCCTTTGCCCAAAACAAAACAGTTTTACATGTAGGTTCTGCATTCTGATCTCCTTCGTGGAGGAAATATCTTGAGGAATATTTGAAATTTATTCAAGTATTGTGAACTAGACCTCTTTTCTTGTGGAATTTTGTTGTTGTTGCTGGGGGTTTTTTATTTTTTAGAAAGCAGAACTACCGTATTTATTTTTAAACTGAACAGTATTTTTAAAAAATCATTTATAAGATAGGTTTGAAAGAAATGGAAGGATGGTTCCATCTGCAACACTTCCTGTAACAATAGAAATCACTCATGCTGTGTGACCAGAAACTGGCAAAGGGATACAGCCTTTGTGGTTGTAAACACATTGCTACCTTGTAACTTCACAGTTTCCTGGAAATAATAGTGCAAATCAACATATCTCATGAAAATGAAAACTGGTTTTGTTTGACTTTTTTTTAATGCAATCTTTTGTTTGATTCTTCCTCCTTTCCTACCTATATAATTTTCTCCATGAATTATAAAACAAGCATCCAGTAGAATAGTTTATGTTGGAAGGGACTTGTAAAGGTCTTCTAGTCCAACTCCCCTGCCGTGAGCAGGGACATCTTCAACTAGATCAGGCTGCTCAGAGCCCTGTCCTACCTGGCCATGAATGTTTCCAGGGATGGGCATCCACCACCTCTCCGGGCAACCTGTTCCAGTGTCTCACCACTCTCTAAAAAAATTCTTCATTATATCTGGCCTAAATATACCCTCTTTTTAGGTTAAAATCATTACCCTTTATCTCTGAAGACTGTTAAAAAGTCTGTCTCTCTCTTGTAGGCTCCCTTTAAATACTGGAAGGCTGCAATAAGTTATGCTTGGAGCCTTCTCTTCTCCAAGATGAACACCACCAACTCTCAGCCTTTCCTCATAGCAGAGGTGCTCCAGCCCTCTGACCATCCTCATGTCCCTCCTCTGGACTTGCTCCAACAGGTCCATGTCCTTCTTATGTTGGGGACCCCAGAGCTGGACACAGAACTTCCGATGGGGTCTCACCAGAGCTGGGGGGCAGAATCCCCTCCCTCGCCCTGCTGGCCACGCTGCTTTTGATGCAGTCCAGGACACAGCTGGCTTTCTGTTTGATTTATAGCATCTCTACCTTATTGGAAAATATTTCCTCCTGATACACTTTAAAACTTGAAATTGGGCTTGGATGTTTTATGTTGAAATAGGTTGTAATAAAAGACAGCCATAGCAGATCAGATCATCATGAGAAGAAATACGTCCGCACACTTGTTTTTAATTTTCCAGCTTCTTGCTTCATCTGATCCTCTTCTCTTTGCAGGAGAGGCACTGACCAACTATTAATTTTTCTCTTGCCTTCTGTTAGTCATCTGACAGACTTTTAGCATCCCACTTCAACTGCTTTCTTAGTTGTTGAAATATATTAGTCTATTTAATGGCTCCCTGCACGTTACATCCTTCTTTCATGTGGTTAACTTTTCCTGACCACTGAAACAAAACATAAAATGATCTATTATCCTTCCCAAATCTGCCTCATGAATATGAGTAGCCAGTTCAGAGCCTTCAAACTTGGATTCCCTTCCTGCTAACTTGGTAACGTGCATAATTGAAAAGAGCCTGAAGTAACACATAATTATTTTTTTCTTTCTTATGGCAGACCTCAATTATTTAGTGACCCATACATGAAAACAAGTTCATGTCTACACCCATATATTCATAATTTATTTAATTGTCTACCATAGAAGTAAAGAAAAAATAAGATATTAAATAAGTTGGAACTCATTTAAGGTATTTCACCTGCTTCTGGCTCCACTGCCAATGTCATGATTTTAGAGGCACTTTTTTTTTCTAATTTGGTGGTTTTGTTTTTAACTGGTGAATACACATGAGAGTCAGATAGAATGTACCCTCAGCAAGTTTGCTGATGTTATGAAGCGGGGGCTGATACACCTGAAGGCTGTGCTGCCCTTCAGTGAGACCTTGATTTTTTATAATTCATCAAAAAACCACAGACCTTGCTAAATTTCTCAGCTTCCAGCCAGAAAAGTCAGAGTTAGTGACAAATTTCAAGTATCTCATCTTGTTCAAATACTGACTCATCAGCATTCAACTCAGTATCACAGGAAGCACTGAAAAAGACATTGGAAAGAAGGAAAAAGTAGGAGAAAAAATGGCAAAGAGAAAAAAATTTTTTCTCAAATAAATTGTGCTTTCCTTCTTCTCTTACTATGCTCTCTTATATAACTCAGAAGAGACTGTGAAACTGGTTTTGAATCTTTAAATAGATTTGGCTATTTTAATTTTCTTTTGCCTTAGTAAGGTACTTTTGAAAATCCACCTAAGTAATAATTTCTTTTTTCTAAAAAGCACTACTTTTTTTTTAAATGGATACTATACTTCCCTGTTTTCTGTAATACTGATTTTTCACAGGAGGATAAGACAGACATATTCATTATAACGTTCTACTTCCTAGAAAAGAATAGCTGTGCCTGAAATACTTTTCCTTGCTTTAAGGAGAACGGTGCTAATCACAAAAGCAGTTTTTATGATAATATCTGACAAATGTATGACTGCTCAGGACTATGTCCCATTACAACATGCCAATAGAAAAAAAAATCATCTGGTAATAATGATACTTCTGGTCCCAAATCTTATAATTTAATCTCACTTGTTCATCATACTAAATTAATCTGGAAAGAGCATTTTTGTCAATTTGTGCGTAACACAAATGCATAAAGCACTGGACTAAGAGTTGAACCAGATCAAGAAACGTTAATCCACACCAATCATGACCTGAGTAATGACTTAGCTCTTCTGTGCCTTGGTACCCAGCTATAACTGTGGATATTATGTCCTACTTTTTGTCTCTGTTGTCTCTTTAGACCACTGTCTGGTAGGTATTCACCCTTATTGTATAGCACCAAGAACTAAAAGGGTTGCTCTAAGATTTAACCTAATGAATGGAAAATAAAAGCACAAGAAATTTGCTAATTAAACTAATTATGTTTTGGAAAGTGGAAAGCCACATATTTTCCTCTATCTTAAAAATGTGAAAATGTAAAGCTGTTCTGTTCCCCTCTCTTGAAAAAGCAATCCTTTCCATCCCACAGACCTGACACTTATTAATGTAAGAAATTTGCATAGCAGCTATTATGATACAGGCAGTCCGTTCCAGTCCAGCTCAGTGAAACTGTTGCCAATTCGTGGACTCGCTTGCAATGAAAGGATTTTTCATGAGGTCAAGGTAGAGATCCACACCAGGATGTGCACCTTCTGTGATGGGTTCTTCCACCAGATTATTGCACTGCCAGTTTTAAAAGCTTCTGGGAGTTTTCTCTCCTTTAAGCGACAGCTGTGTGGAGCTGATAATAACTTGTTCTTCCAAAACAATTTTATAGTGCTGGCTTGTTTTGCATGTGGGGAAAAAAAAAAAGGAGAAAAGCATTTCTGCATTGCAGATGGAGCAATTGCTTGTTAGTTCATTTGTCTGCAGAAAGTTATTAGTGTTTCTGAGTCTCACCTTCATTCCAGTGACCCCTTAGGGTGCAGCAAACCATGCAGGTGTGGTGCATACTGGACACACATCAGGCACAGTAGGCTGCAGGTTAAGAGATCTGCTATTTCTGCTGTCAGAAGAGAAGCTTTCTGGCTGGTTTTGGAAACCACTTTCCTTACTGCTCTGCACGGAGAACAACACCAAGTCTGATTTCCACCCTGTACTCTTCATCATACCTTTCCCTCTTGGGCTGCAAGAGTGTGGCAAGCAAAGTGCTCGGCTGCCACCCTGCTTCACAAAGTGCCTCCCAGTGCTGGATCCACCAGCTGCGGAGGAGGCTCAGCCATACAAGGCGGCCTCCACCCGCTGGTGCTCCTCCCTCCTGGCTGCCAGGGCAAGCAGAAGTCCACCTGCTCCTCCTTCACACTAGATTGCTAAAGATGAGGAAACCTGGGAGAGTAGATGGCCTTCTCTTGGTGATGATGAAATCTCTACAAATTTAACAGTCTGCCCTGAGCAGTGGGTCTTAATCTTCAGAAAAGCAGCTTTCATCCTTTTTGATTTCCCTTTTCTTGGATATGTTATCACCAGCTATTTTGGCCAGAAGAGGTGGGCAATTCAGCCCTCTTTTCCTACCAAATCTGGTCATTTTCTTGGAAGCACATCGTTGCATATCTCACTACCGGAGCATGGTGAAACAGCAGTCTCTTCTAGCTCCCAAATGGCCCCTCAGTATCCCTGCAACCAAGGCTGGAAGTGAAGATGGGACAACTCCTTGTTCCTGAGGGTAAGGAATAAGATAAAATGATGGATAACTCCAACCACCAAAAGGAAAGGAGTAGTAAAATGTTGAAGTAGAAGATAATGAACTGCAAAGTACAGCAAATGTCCAAAAGTGACATGGCTGTGCTCTGAGCTGTGAAATGTTTATGTCTGTGATGGATGGTCTTCTTCCACTACAAAGCAGAGGAGGAGTCAAACATGAACATGCAAGATGTAGGGAACCAGGAATCCGTATGAAACAGATGGCTTTACAAATTGCTGGGATAGTCATGTATTTGTTTCCTTGTCTCTCAGTTTCCCAATAGTAAAAAAAAAAAAACCAACCAATTTTTTAAAAATTATACTGACTTTCATTAATGCATTTATTTTTAAATACTGGTAAAATAAAGTTGACAGAGCTTTTTGTTATCCTGGATTAAACTGATCAGCTTCAGTTCTGTGTAAGGTCATCCTGGGTCCTTAGTTTATTAGGCATTTCTGTTGTCATTGCTTGGTTGACTCAGCTCTTATTTTTGGAGAATTGGTAAAAAAGTTTGCTTATATAATCTACCTGGACTCAGAGCCAAAGTAGGTCATCCATTCTAGTAGATAGTGCAGAGGGTTTTAAGTGTACTTGGAAAACAGGGAAAGCCATTATGAAACAGTAACTGTTCTGTATAGGAGAGAAAACCACTGGGTCATGAATTCATAATTATTACATTAATGGACTACACCTAAATCGATATATCTAGCCAGAGGGAACTGAAAGCATCATTTGACCTAGCACTCACATTTCCCCAGGAATACAAAACACTGTAAAATGTACTGACATTCTGCACACCAAGGATTGTTGTGGAGCCCTTGGAGGGAGGCAAAGGGCACAGAGAGTCAAGAGGATGATAAGCAGCGCAGCCTGCCTGAATTCTGGGCTGCCAGACTTCAGCCCCCATCACAGCTACAGTACTGAAGTAACCCCTCATGCAAACAGCCACAGACTCCAAGCAGTTTAATGAGGCTCTTACTCACCATTCTCAAGTGTGAAGGCCAGAAAAGGCATACACAGGTTCATCATAGGTCAGAAGCATCTCATTATGGTTTCAAGTTGCCATGAAAAGCAAAACTGTTTTTCCTTACATTTCAGATTATTCTTTCAATAAACTGAGCTTCAAGCCATCAACACTGACAATTATACTTTGGAGAAAGTATAATGGAAAAATCACTGATATGGTGGACAGTTCTCTCTCTGGAGGAAACTCTATTGCTTCTTGTCTTGCAATACAGCCATGCAGCATTTAAAAGTATAATGACAGACTACTCTCAATAAATTGATTTTTTCTGTGAAGCTACTAGGCACTTAAATCGTTCTGCTCTTTTCAAAGTACACCTGTAGTGTTTGAAATAATGTTCTCTTCCACTGCTGAAGTTAGAGGTTAATCATATGCAACATAAGGACATATTTCCCTTCATCTCTCTAAATGTTCAGGTAATTAATTTCATCATGTTTTGGGGAATGCAGAGGAGGCAAGTAGGAGGTGAGAAACAAATCCATCATTTGGAACACAAGAGAAATACTTAACAACAACTTAATGATTCAGGAAAACTCAGTATTCTGTAACCTTGTTGGCTTGGTTCAAAAAATAAATGAAATCATTACAGACAAAACGTGGCAAGAGGAGGTGTTTCTGTGAGCTGGAAGCACGGTTCCTCCACAACAGAGACATATATGCTACTTCACAGGGGCAACAGAGACATGTATGCTACCTAAACATGCTGTGCAGTGCTTACGTGCTGGACATGGAGCTGCCCTGTAAAGAACATACACTTTCATATCTGCTCACTAAAGCAAGTCCCAAGCAAAGCCTTTGTGCAAACAACAGTTAGAGAGCCTTGCAAAGGGAAACAGAGAGCAGAGAGTGTGAACAAACACAACTTTTGATCATTTGAGATGACATTTGAGCTGACTCAGCAGTCTGGCCAGCCTGCTCACAGCCGGGGGACAAACGGAAGTCCTTGTTAAAGAGAATGACACATTTTGTTTGCAGAACTTCAGCATGATCAAGGCATTCCCTTCTCCCTTCCCCTATTTCCCTTTTTTAACCAGCAGAGGATCAACCTCCACTCCTTTTCATGTGCTTTGAGAGGGATGGTGCACAACTTGCCAAAAGCCCTTTGACTAATGGCACACCTGAGAGTTTGCTTGCTTCAAAGTAAGGAAAATCTCTTGAGACTGTAAAACCAAAAAAAAAAAAAATTTCATTTTACCAGCTGACAGGTTTGCCTGTGGTGTAGAACTGCAATAGCTCATTTATTGCACAAAGATAGGTTGACATACCTTATTATTACAAAAAAAACATAAAAAAGATTTTTGGGGGGCTACAGTAGTGACAACAGCTCAGTAAGGGATTGCCATATTTTGTAGCCAACACATTGTCCTCCCTGCCTTTTGGGATTTGAATTATCTGCAGTTAAAAATAGGACTGCTTTTAACTTAAAAAAAAAATTCTAATAAATTAGAATACCAATCTAGTTTATTTGGGATTTTTATTACAGAAAAGAATGAAAACATGACATCATTATTCATTTTGCTACAGAATCATGTTTTGCTAGCGAAACGTTTTGCAAGACACAACACTTGCAAAGCTGTGCTCAGCTGTGCTGAGGCAGCTCAGCACTGGAGTTTTCAATGCCCCTCTGCTGTAGGTCATTCATGCCTCTGACCTGGTGGGGAGACATCCAGGTGATGGAACATACCCTGCTCAGCTGAGGGCACACTGCACTAGCCACTCCGCTGGGTGAGTCAGCAGCACTTCCATTTGCCCCTGTTTTCCATGCTTTGGGAATGGTTTTGGAGCGCTGAGTTCTTTCCTTGTGAAACGGATTCCATCAGGATGAAATGAAAGCTGAGACACACTCCAGGAGTGCAGCTACTGCTCTCCAGCTGCCTCTGGGAGCTCAAAGCACAAGGTCCAGCCAGGCAGACATCGTGGCAAAGCCTCCTGACAGTCTCTTGTAAAATTAGGATGATGCCAGTAATATCCACAATTCTAGGCACTTAATGAGCTGCTAATAAATACATAAACGCCAGCACCCTGTGTTTTCAGGCTTGCATGCTGCAGGTATGCATTGTCCAGAGTGCTGCTGTCCTCTCCCTTGCTAACTGGACACAGGCACCCCCCAGTACCCTCACGAATGATGCTCTGTCTGGCCTGGGCAGAGGTGGTTTTGTTGGTGGGGCAGTTTCTGGCTGTGTCAAACTCAGCTCCGTCACAACTTTTTTATGTGCCTTTCATATCTCTTTTCTGTGTGACTCCTTTGTGCCAAAAGTGATGCAGAATTCCCTGGTTCCTGCTTAATCTGACTGATGGCCATCTAACAATTCAACACCATCAGCTGGAGCCTGATGGCATCATCCCCTTCCATGTGATCAATTTTGGGCAAATGCCCTCAGGGCAGTGCTGTGTATTTGTTGCACACACATGCTGCATATGCTCACATTTGTATCCTAATGTGTGGTGTTTTCCAGGCCATTGCTGAGCATCCCCCAAGGTGCTCAGGCAACAGGTACAAGGCACAACACACAGGGGAGCCAGACACATGGGAACACTGTAAAAGGAAATGTGCAGGGATAATGCTGCAACAAGAGAAGCAGAGAGCAACACACCCTTGAAGACAGAACTGCTCCCTATTTCACAGCCATCTTGAGGGCTAGAAAATAAAATGCATTCCACTGTGGGACACTGCAGTTCTGCTTTAGGACTTCATATTCTCCTTTCTATTCTGAAACCTAGAAAGACAAGTTAAAGTAATCAAAGCATTTCATTGGAAAAAAGAAAAGCAATGGAAATTAAACCTGGAGGGCCAGTCTCTGAACACCATGTTAACTGCAGTAGGCCTTCCAGGCGTTCAGCTCCCTGACTGTCTGCAAAAGAACTATCCACATGCCACAGGAGCCACAAAGAGGTCCCAGACTCCTTGCCATCAAGTCCAAGGCTTGACTCCAAATATCACTGATAATATTCCAGTATTTCCACCAATAACTTCTCAGACAGGAAAGCTGGAACACAGTAGTCCTCAGGTCTACCACAGGAGCTGGTGCATTTCCAATTAGGCTGAAATTTCACCAGAAATAAGAGGAAAGAGATATTTCCATGAACCATTTCACCTTGAAACTATCTCTCATCCAAAGCAGTGCTTTCCAACAAAATCTAGTTTTTCTATTCCAATGCAGGCCATCTCCTAATATGCTTTAGCAATTTGTGTGTCAATCTCATGTCTGAGAGTAAAAGGCAACAAGAACACAGTCATGATTACCTCCCCTAATTAACTTGACCTGTTTGGTGGTTTGTTTCTTATTTATTATGTTACCTGGCTCTTGCAATATGCATCCTTCCTCAGAGGTAAAAACCCCAGACAATAAGTGTTTTCAATTTGTAAATGAAACACTTTGTCTGAAAGATAAACCTGCTCTAACTTCAAGTTCTGCTATCTCCAATCTCCTACATATCTGGCTTATTTGAGATGTCAACAGCTGCAGAGGTCCCTTGTTGATACATTTTTCAGAGATGAAACATATCCCTCATGTTTCAGATTTCAAGCATGGTTTTTGCATTATTATCTATGCAATAAGATCAAAGAGAGAAGGGATATCAGAGGTAAGAGTCCCATCTATTGGCCAAAGGAGGAACATGATAACCACATGCTTTCTGAATCTCAAAAATTTTCTACTGTGAAAAATTATAAGCAAAGAAAAATTACTAGGAAAAATTAATAATCTAAATGCTAATAATGGGTATTAGTGAAGGCAAAAAAAATTCTTTTAGAATTCCTTTTCTTCTTTTTAGAAGAAAGAGGAAAGAAAAGAGGAAAGAAAAGAAGGGAGAGGAAAGAAAAGGAAAGAAAAGGAAAGAAAAGGAAAACAACTTACTATTTAGGATAAGGAGGAGGGAATTTTTGTTGTCATTACTTTGTGTATGCAGCTGGGATTGTTTCTCAGGAAACTCTTTCCAGAGGAAAGCCATTTTTAAATAACTCCTATTGTTTTTCATTTTTAAATAACTCCTATTATTTTACTTGAGTTTCAATTTGGGAAACTTTTGTCACAGCAGAGACATGGTCTGTTGCGTAAACAAGAGTTCTAGCACCATCTCATCACCCTTACACTTAGGAGAGTTGCTTTCGATAGCTTGTTAAGTTGCACAACCAAAATCTGCTAGTCCCTACTTTTTGAAGCTTAGCAGAGAGATAAATGTTAGTTTTACATGCAATTGCCTTAATTTGGGAATGCGTAAAATTGTTTTTCTTAAGCAAACTGCTGCTGGGTTTGGGTTGGAGCAAGAATCTTCAGGGGTGTTTTTTCTTTTTAGTGTGTTTGTTGAAGACCCTCACCAGCAACACACAATACAGCAACTTCTTAAGTCTGAGCCAAACCACACAGTGCCTGGAGACCTGGACTTGTGCAAAGCATTTGGTATGGTCCTGGACAGTCTCTAAAATGGAGATAATTAGATTTGACAGGTGGACTACCAGTGGATAAGGAATTGGTGGGAGGTCCCACTTATAGAGGGCCAGTCAATGGCTCACTGTGTGGAGACCAGTGATGAGTGGTGTCCCCAGGGGCTGTTACTGGGACCAGTATTATTTAACCTCTTTGTCAGGGACATGGACCGTGGCATTGAGTGGACTCAGCAGGTTTGCAGATGACACCAAACTGAGAGTTGTGGTTGATAAAGGGGGACAGGATGCCATCCAGCGGGACCTTGACAGGCCTGAGAGGCAGACCTGGGTGAACCCCACAAAGTCCAACAAGGCCAAGGGCGAGGTCTGACACCTCAGTGGCAGCAGTTCCCAAGATCAGTACAAACTGAGGGATTCATCGATTGGGAGCAGCCCTTAGGAGAAAGTCTTAGGAGTGTTGATTGATGGGAAGCTGAACAGGACCCGTCAATGTGTGCTGCAGCCCAGAAAGCCAAACGTATCCTGGGCTGCATCAAAAGCAGCGTGGGCAGGAGCTCGAGGGAAGGATTCTATCCCTTTACTCTGCTCTTCTGAGACCCCGCCCGGAGTTTTGTGTCCACTATGGGGTCCTCAGCACAAGGACCTGGTCCTGCGGGAGGAAGTCCAGAGAAGGGTCACAATGATGATCAGAGGGATGGAACATCTCTCCTGTGAGGACAGGCTGAGAGACTGGGGTTGTTCAGCCCGGAGAAGAAATGGCTCCGGCCAAACCTTAAAACAGCTTTTCAGTACTTAAAGGGAGCCTATGGGAAAGACTGGGATGGACTCTTCATCAGTAGTGTAGTGACAGGACAAGGGGTAATAACTTCATATTGAAAGAGGGAAGGTTTAGATTATTACAACAAAGAAATTCTCTACTGTGAGTGTGGTGAGGCACTGGATCAGCTTGCCCGGAGAAGTTGTAGATGCCCCATCTCTGGACATGTTCAAGGCCAGGCTGGATGGGGCTTTGAGCAATCTGGTCTTAGGGAAGGTGTCCCTGCATGGAATTAGATGACCTTTAAAATCCCTCCCAACACAAACAAATTCTGAGTCTATGAAACTGTCTCCTACCACACTCCCTTATGATGGTTTACGGCACCGTGCTTCACGCTCTGGGCTAAAGTCCTTCCTCTGTCTTGTCTCTACAGATAGTTCTTAGTGCTAGAACATAAGAGCAAACACTGAATCAATCTGAAGTCAGAAATGGGTGTCTAGGCAAAAGCACAAGAACAAGACTTATGGGTCTTCTCCAGTCATTTGCAGCTCATGAACTTCACAAGACTTGTGATTTTTGTGCATTTAGGAAACTTCAAAGGATTTCTCTTCCATGAAGTTGTCAAATCAACCCTTAACTCACATAAACTCTTATTATCTGCAACAGCCTGTTGTGAGAATTGTTCATAAAAGTCTACTTCCAGGATGCTTTAAGAATATCTTACCTTTCCTGCAACTTTTATTATTTTAGTGATGAGGTTAAACTGTTTGGATGTCTTGAAAGCAAAAGACATGTATTCTAGAGTAGCTTTGATATTCTATTAAAAATCCAGAGTAAAGGAGAGTTTCTTATTCTTGAAAAAGTTGGGGTTTTAATTTTTTTTTATTAAATGAGACTATACCAAATGGAAGCAGTTTAGCACACAATTGGTGTGGACATAAAACCATTGTAGTGCCATATAACTCAGTCCTGCTCTCCTTACATCCCAGTGAAAGCCCTGGGGGTGAATTGCAGTTCACTGCAATTACCATGCTGTACTCTGGCATCCCCTTTTTCACTTTTCTGACCAAAAATAATTTGCAAAAAATAAAATATGGAGCAAGTAAAACAAATAAAAACTGAGAAATCTGCATGTATTATGTGAGAGAATGAAAGCTGGGGGAGAAAACTGAAGTCACTGAAGATCTCTGCCTGGGCTGCCTCATAGACCAGCCCACACTGGGAACTGTCAGGCCTATAGAGGAGAGAGATAAGATAAAAACTGCAGTCAAACCCACTGCATAAATACCACGGTGTGCTGTACCTTGGCCACTCTCACAGGCCATGGCTGAGTCTGTGCCTTGCCAAGGAATGCCCGTTCCAGGCATGGCCAAGTAGAGCCATCGGTGCAGGTGCAGCTGCCACAGGCACCCGAAACTCCCGTTTTACACAAATGGTCTGTACTGCCCCAGAGCACAGATACAGGATGTGGAGGACAATTAAAATAAACCTATTTGTTTTTATCTACTCATTAGAACCAGAGCAGGAAAAGCCAGAGACTAAGACTCACCTGGGCAGTAAACTTGGTCACAAAAATGCAGTTGTAACGTTTTCCATCTCAGAAGCTGCTGAGTCACAAAAATATGAATGTTTCATTGTGACGAACAAAAAGATCTCCAAACCCTTAAACAGTTTGTTTTTGAAAAATTGTAAAATGGGTCTAGCAGCAGCCTGTTCAGTACCATTTAGTACAGTGGCACTCAAAAAAGGAGGTTCTGCATTATGGATCACTGTTATCTTTCTAAGCAACAAGGAACAAAATGTTTTTAAAGGTAATGTAACAGAAATGTGTATGCATAATAAGGCTTTTAAAGGATTTAAATATGTATTTAAACTGTGGGTTGACCTCTATTTTTCCATGAAAATTGACATATCTGTTTTCTCCAGAAGGCTTATTAAAATTGCATCTTTCTTGGAGAAGGATTACATTTGTTCTTATCCTGATCACATATCAGGTGATGTAAATTGATACAAAATCCAATGTTTGGATCAATACTGTGATAATAAAACTAAGAGAACTGACAAAATGGATAAAAGCACCACTCTCCACAGAAATGTTGATTCACTGACCATCTGTCTTACTTCAGCTAAGTGCTTTACCACTTTAGTTTGGCATTAGAAGAGTCAGTCAATAAATTAAATAACTGAAGTCACACTGTAATTCTTGGCTACCCTGCTCTGTTTTTTAAGCTGTCAACATCTGAAATGTCACACGTATTCCTTTTTTGGGCATATAGTGAGCATGTGCCAAGTCCTGTCTACTCACCCTAAGCATGAACACACACAGGTAACTAGCAATTATAGTCTTGATTTCTACTGGTCACCCAACTGCCATAAAAACTCTTCTGAGTTTAAATATGCAATTAAATTTATTTCTACTTATTTGCTTACCAACGTATATGAATGCAGTCTGACTAAACACACCTGCATTATACATACTGAGAAAACAAGAAACAAATTCACTCGACACATTGAAGCACCATGCCCATATTCTGCACTCAGACAGCAAGAGAAGCAAGAGAACACACTTGGAACTTTGAAATACCACAACAGAAGGTTCATTTTTACAGGCCATTAGCATTCCATTAGTCTCATCTATTCTCATCTAGTCTCATATATTTCCAGGCTGCCCTCAGACTGAAAAGTGAGTATCTAATATGATGCTTTCATTAGATTAAAATGAACACCTCCCCCCCACCCCCTGCCACAATCCAATATGA
>VZTH01001525.1:0-30403 GCA_013397815.1 Aleadryas rufinucha
AGCACCCCCGGAACCGACAGTTCTACTCACAAAATTCTAAACTGTGTATTAAGTTGTGTTTATTTCAGCACTGAGACAGAAAATTCTAGTGAATGGAAAAATAGTAAGAGCACAAGTAATAGAACAGTAATTAAATTAGTGTAAAACACAGTTTGTTTCAAAGAGATATATAATAAACTTAGTCAAAAAAAGTTTTCAATTTGCAAATAATTGCTTTAAATAGGCAGATTTCATAATGCTACCAATGCTTTCTTAATACATGAAGAACTAATAAAACATAAGCATTTTGTAGTTTTATTTTCTAAAAAACTGTTAAATATATTACAAAACCTCTCTGTCTTCTGATACAAAATATTTCTAAGGAGAGGTGCTTTTCAAAATGCCTTAATGGATTTTTTCAGGACTAGTGGAGGAACTTTTTTGGTATCTTTTTTAAGAGTCTTTATCCCTCCCCTACTCTGTGAACTTTCTCTGCAATTGCACATTCACTAAAAAGTGTTTTATTAATACATTGAGCTGGAAAATTTTCAAAGAAAGTAGAATATGCTCTTGTTGATAGAGCATGATGTTAAAAGGTGACATAATGCCATTTTTGTCATGAAGACAGTTCTATCCCATCACAATGGTGAGATATATAATTTCTACGTAAATTTTTTGATTTGTCAAAAATAAAGAGTTTGGGGGACCACTATAATATAAAGACAGGCTTCTTATTATCTAATGTTAGCTATCCAAGCTCCTTGTTCTCAGTAAAGAGAGGCATCTGTGGAAGGCAATTCATGCCAGCCTAAGAAATCTAGTCAAGATGAAAGGAGTAATGATCTCTCTGGAGGATGTCTGCCAATCTGCGCTTGTAAAAGAGAACCAGTAGCTCTAAATGCTTAGCCCTGAACAGTTAACTAACTGCTGCAAATACGAAGTCTGAAGGGGTGATTTCTTCCTGCCTCAAAAATACTAAAATATTTTTCTACCTTCTTAGAACCTTCTTTAATTCCCTTTTCTAACTCTCTTTCAAGTACATTTTTCATCATCTGTTCACAGGTGACTCTTCCTTTTTGATGCACATTCCAGTTACAGCCCAGAAAGTCAAGCATATTCTTGACTACATTAAAAAAAACTGTGAGCAGGAGGTCAAAGAAAGTGATTCTGCCCATCTGCACTCATGAGAGAGAGACGCCACCCAGAGCACTGCATCCAGCTCTGGGGCCCACAGGATAAAAAGGAAAAGGACTTGTTAGAGCGGGTCTAGAGGAGGGCCACAAAAATAATAAGAGGTCTGGAACATCTACTGTGAAGAAAGACTGAGAGAGTCGGGAAGAAGAATAACAAATCTTATTATGGCCTTCCAATGGTTAAAGAGATGCTTTTTATAAAGTTCAGTGGTGACAGGACAAGAGGCAATAATTTTAAACTGAAAGAGGGTAGGTTTCAATTTAACAAATGGAAATAATTTTTTACAGTGAGGGTGTTGATACACTGGAACAGGTGGCTCAGAGCTGTTGTGGATGTCTTGTCATTGTCAGTGTTCAACCTCGTGGGGGATGGGGTTTTAGCAACTTGATCTAGTGAAAGATGTCCCTGCTTACAGCAGAGATGCTTTTATAGTTGATATTTGAATGACCCCTGAAATCCAAAACATTCTGTGATTCTGTGATTCTACGATGCTCTGATTCTTTGAGTGTGAGTCAGTGTCCTTGGAGGTATTTAAAAGACACGTAGATGTGGCACTTATGGGGAATGGTTTAGTGGTGGACTTGGAAGTGCTGGGTTAATAGTTGGACTCAATGATCTTAAAGTTTTATTCCAACATAAATTATTTATGATTCTGTATTTCTATGATTCTATTCATTCCAGCTTTACTTCAGTTTCCTTTCTAGGAAGCCTTTTTCTTTCTTTTTTTTTTAACACAATATTCAGTTGCAGAGAGTCTAGGGAAATAGTGAAACAGTAACCCAGAGAGACATTATTTTCTCTTTCAGTTTTTCTCTTTCCTTGCATTGCTCTGTTCAACCACAGAGGCTGTGACTGTATCCCTGGTTTTTTTGGGTATGTCCAGTTTTGTCTTGTGTCAGTGTTCCCCTGTGGAACAGAAACAATCTGAGTTTAGGTTCTAACTGTTTTAAAAAGGATAGATGCATTCAATTAAGTAGACTGTTATATACAGAAAAAAAAAATTCCAACTTTCTTATTCAAATGTTGAGTCTCATCTTGTCTGACAATTATATATCTCCCTAACTTGTATCCCATGTACTTATGAAACACCTTTCGTATAAACTGCTGGTTTGTTTATCTTAATTATAAATTGTCCTTTGCCTCACATGCAAAAATCTGCCCAGCACATGTTCTGACTCAGAAGGAATTCCTTTAAAGCTGACCTTCAACATGCAGCAAATTCTCCAATTAGATTTCAGGCTCTAAGTCAGACTATTAACTATGTGGGCATCTATACCCTAATGGTACCTGAAATAATACTATGTAGTTCATGCTTACATGGTATTTTATAAAAACTTATTCCTTTTTGATGGAAAAATTAGTTAAATTAGATAAAGTACACTGTTTCTTTAAACTATTTTTTGAGAGAAAATATTAACATTTCAGGTATTTAGTTGTTTGGGGTTTTTTTAAAACTACATTTCACATAGCATGACAGAGAACACGTTCCTTTTTCCCTACTGTTTCAATTATAAGTAATTTACTTCTTACTGTATTCTCAGAAACACTCAAAGTTTTCATCATATTCATCAGCATATTTAACATAAGAATGTTAGAGGTACAAATGTCACATTGCTTCTTGTTTCTTAATTTTGAGATGAGTTTTATTGAAATTTGTCACCACCTTACACAAGATATATGGCTGCCAATTATCCATAAATGTATTATGAAATACATATATTTCTGCTGAATGCTTATATCTTATTAACTGAATTTCTTCTCCATAACTGTTAGTGAATTAAAAATGAGACAAAGAATGAAAGATAATGTTTTTAAAAAATAGCAGCAAAATAAATGAGTGCGAATGTGTGACAAAAACTAATTCTCATCCAACCATGAAATGTCCACCTGAAAATGTTATTTCTATATATGAACTCAATTATAGTTCCAGGAAAAACTGAATAAACCTAATTCTGTAAGTCACAGTACATAGGCATTTCTCCATTTCCCATGCATTGCCTTATCCATTTGATTGCCTTCACTTTCCTGTTTTTGAAGGTATATTTACCATACTATTTATTTTTGAATTTATTCTTTTACAAGTTTTTTGAGCAGGTTTTATATTTGCCCTGAAAACTTTTTTCCCACTTTTCTTACCCTGTTTTTGTGTTCATTGCTGTTATGGGCTCTATACAAAGTTGTGATTTACCTCCCTTTCATGATGAACTCATATATTTTCTTTTGAAAGGACAACATTAAAAAAACATAAGCTCCAAGATCTCTAGATCAGTGCATTTGAGCGTCACCAGTGATGCTGGCTTACAGTGAGCAGTAGTAAGTTATTAATTACAAGATGCTTTCAGATCACTTACGTGTTGTTCAATTATCTACATCACCAGGACTTGTCCTGCATTTATCTTTGTGGCTTTATGATTGTGCATATGCAACAAATAGTCCTGCTTTTCTGAATGTAGCAAAATTAATTATTTTGAATTTTTTTCTTGCAGATGGAAGTAGTTTATTCTCTCCAATGATAAATACAGGGATGTTTACTCCCTTAGCCAGCAGCTATAGGCAATGTGTTTGGATCATAGATTTGGTATGTAAAATCTGTAAAAGTCCCACCTCATGAATTCTTCTCGTATCTATCCCCATGACTGCAACACAGAACATACTAAAACAAGGCTGTGGTTACCACTCAATGTCCCTGCAAGTGACAGTGTTCTGCTTATAAGATGTTAGCAGCTAAATTGCACTTATTCTCATGCTAAACTTCTAAGCTCCTTGCATTAACTGAAATGTTTTTATCCACTAGAGGGATAATTTGTATTCTGCACATGTTCTTGGACATATTCTGCTGATCACATTAATCCTAGGATGCCCTAATTGTTTCAAGTCTCCTCTGAACATAACAAATCTGCAAAAGTCACTCAAGTCTTCATTATTATTATTTTCCTTCCAAATCAATGACAATGCTAAACCAAACCAAACCAACAAACAAATAAATCCCACCCTTTGCTGCACATACAAATTGAGCTTCCTGTGAAAGAGTATTATATGGTGTATGCTGTGTGGGGAGACAGTTAATGTCAATATTGAATGCTACCTGTATATCAAACATTATAAACCACAGGCATTTCAGTCAAAGAGCTGTACTATTTCTCTTGTCCTTTGACATGTTTTTCCTTGTTTTCCAGAGTAATTGAAAGGTTTTTGCTTTCACTGCCTTTTCTTGACAGAGATGCCACAAGGTATCTATACATCTCAAAGGCTAACACAAAATCAATCTGTGTGATTATGCAATTTAACTGCATTTGCAGTGCTAATTTATCTTCTAGCATCTGTAAATTACTTTATTATAAAAAATTCAAAAGCTTAGCTGAAAGCCAAATTAGACCTGGTAGCAACACAAAAACATTATCAACAAGGGAAATCTCTAAAAGCAATAGCCGACAACAAAACATCAAGTGATGTGTAGAAAGACATAAAATGTGATATAAACTCATTAAGTGCTGACTATTGTTGTTTTATTTGAGATCTGAGTAAAAGTATATATTGCTGCAAGGGTTTGCCAAGTTTCCCTGCAGGGAACCACTTTGCCATTTCCTATTAGCCCTTGCTATTTGGGTACTTTATGCTTATTTTTTTGTTTAACTACCATTTCCCAGTTAAAATGGGAGGGGCGTGGGATAATTGGAGCTTTGATAAATGAAGACAAAAAATTGTCCTTCAGCTAGGTAAAGCTGATATCTGAAAGTCTTTCCTCTAGTTATTAAATGACAGGCACTGAATTCAATGTTAAATATTCATGCATGATGAAAAAGCAACCTATGAATTCAAGGTTAAACATTTTTGTAAAAGAGCAGCATGGGAAAAAATAGAAGGAAGCTAATGACCTTTAAACATCAAAGGCAAAATTCCTATCCATTAGGAGGTCAATGCACTAATGTAGCACAAAACTGCATTGACATAATTTCTGATGTCACATCTGATACTGAAGGAAACCCTGTTCTCACTGAAAAGATTTATTGTAAAAGGAGTAAATATTTTAAAAACGTCTCTCTTTTGCCTTTACAAATACCACTTGAGTTTTGTTTTTTGCAATTCTGGAAGAATTTGATACAAGACTTGACATTCCTATTAAGCAGAAAGTCTGGCAAAGACAAATCTACTTAATGTTTGAATATCAAACAGGTAGTAAATGTAAGGGCTTGACACAACAAAGACACCCAGAACCTTGTGCTCCCACACATTCTTTTTACCATGTTCTCCATCCCAAACACCATAAATAAGATATCTGATAATTGAGTTCCAGACTGGAAAACTCCTTCTGCAGACTGTATGTTAATCATCGTGGAGGCAAGTCTAGCACTAATACTTTCTAGTCAATCTGACACTGACGGAAGATTTTGACAGAAAATCCGAAACATGTCTGTCATACTTCTTACAAGATTATTTTATATGCATTTTTTCTAGATGACTTCAAAGTGAAATTTTGTCTTTAATAATCATATATGATATTTGGTAAGAGAAAGGTTAGCAAAAGAAAATAGAAAAAGATATTATACTATAAAAATATTCTAATATAATGTGTTCCATCTGAAGGAAGAAGAAAATCAGCCATTTATAAACCTACTACAATCTTAAAATAATATAACATCATGATGCTCTGCCTTTTAAGACTCATAATGAAACATACATATTGATGAGTAAAAAAAGTATAATGTTTAGATTATACTTACAAAGCCAAAGTGTCCTTGATGATCATAAAATCATAGAATGGTTTGAGTTAGAAGGGACCTTTTAAAGATAATCTAGTCCTACCTCCCTGCAATAAGCAGGGACTTCTTTAACCAGATCAGATTGCTGAAACCCTGTCCAACCTGATCTTGAATGTTTCTCTAGAGTGCAACGACCACCTCTCTGGGCAACTTGAGCCAGTCTTTTACCACTCTCATATATCCAATCTAAATTAACCATCCTTCAGTTTAAAGCCATTATCCCTTGTCCTGTCACTACAGGCCTTTGTGAGCAGTCTCTCTCCAGCTCTCTTGTAGCTCCTTTTCGGTACTGGAAGGGGCTCTAAGGTGTCCCTGGAGCCTTGTCTTCTCTAGGCTGAACAACCCCACCTCTCTCAGCCTGTCCTCATAGGAGAGGTGCTCCAGCCTCTGATCATCTTTGTTGCCCTTCTCTGGACCAGCTCCAACAGGTCCATGTCCTTCTTATGCTGGGGACCCCAGAGCTGGATGCAGCCCTCTAGGCGGAGTCTCACGAGAGTGAAATAGATGGGGAGAATCACCTCCCTTGACCTGTGTGCCATGTTGCTTTTGATGAAGATAATACCTTTTCATTCTTAGCTATAAATGCCCAAATGAAATTTGAATGATTTGCCTTCATCTCTACAGAGTACCTGTACTGCTCAAGCGAGTCTATTCCCAATTGCAGCAACTGCCTGCCTGCATAGCCAAGAGAGACTGATTTACAGTTGGGGCTTCTTAATCGTGTTTTTTCTATGGCTCATATTTTATAAACAGAAAGCAACTAAATCCTTTCTGAACGCAGGTAAAGTAAGCCTGAGAATAAAGGTTTTGGAGACAGTTTTCAATCCTGGGCAATCACATAAGAAACAAAAGATTCAGTATCAGTCACTCAAAGTTTGGTAACTATGACCACCGCTATTCTTTAGACTACTTCATTTATTGATTATAGATACTTATAATCTGTCTGTCAGTTGGCATGTCCCTCCTGTGGATGCACCAGATGATAGGATCTGCATACCTCACTCAATGCTAGTCTACAGAACAGGGTTCTTAAATGCACAAGGCTTCCACAGGTAAATTTTTATTCAAATAGTGTAGAAATGAAAAAAAGTTGATTCCTTTTTATAAAAAATATACCGAAAAAACCCCAGAAGAATGTGCTCTATCATATCTGAAGTTGTAACAGTGTAATTTTACTCATAGTAAACAGTAGATTTCCCTTGCGTAAATCAAAACCACAAAAAATCCCAGAGATTAAGCCCTGCCCACAACATATCCTGAAAAAAAGAATAGCATCTTTTGTTACTAAAAAGATCTGATCCTTAGATGGAAGTAAAGGCTTTAGACATTGAGAGAAGAAAAGAGAAAGCTAAGATTTAAAAAATAGAGAGAAATATCAGCTAGACAGAGTAGAGAGAAGTATCAAGCAGAGTGTAAAGACCAAGGGGATACAGAACAATACAGGAAGTATAATATTGAGAGAAGAGCAACTGTAAGAAACTAGTTATTATGGGAGTCTAGGAAAAGAAATAAAACTACAAAAATGAAATACTTTGTTGTCACTGGGAATACACAAAGACAGTGAGGGAAGAGAAATGGAAAATAAACAAGATGGGGAAAGGAAAGAACAGGAAACAGTGAGGACAATAATGGAGTAGGTTGTTTTAAAGGGCTTTTTTGCTTGTGTTTTGTGAGGCTCTTTTTTCCCCCAAGAAACACCACATTTACATGGAAAGGGATGGTGCAATATCTTTTATTTAGAAAATTTAGAGGTGAACCATAAATATAAACTATAGTAGACAAACAATAGGCTAGACATCTTAAACAGCTGTCCCGGTTTGGGCCAATTTCAAGGAAAAAATGTCCAAAAGGACATCTCCTCAAAGCAAGCAGGGCACTGCCGCCCCTCCCCCACCAGGTTCGGGAAAAGAAAANCAACAGCCAAAGTAACAAGGAAATTTAGAATGTCTGTGCTTTTAAAGCAGATTTTTTTTTGCATATCTCGAAGTATAATTTATATAAATCTTCATTTTCTCTTTTTATGAACTGTCCTTTGTCGTCTTCTCTGGAAGTGTTATACACTCACCTTGGAAAATATAAGTCCCCATGACATTTCCCTCTTCAACAAGGAAATGTTCAACAGCGCAAGAATCTTTTGACAGAAGGACTTCCATAGGAGCAAAGATCTTTTCACACATACTTTACTGCTCTACAGTCTCCAGTAGGAAAAGCAAAGTGGTATAAACCCCTTGAAAAACAGGATAATAAGAGATTTTTTCCTTTCCTCAGATGCAGTCCTATATTAATTGGATTTCAGTCCAGTGCCTTGTGTTGTCAGTACTACCTCACTTTCCTTCTTCTTTCCTCAAAAGAAGATTGTCTTCCTTCACATCCTACTTCTTTATCGTGGGTTGGGTTTTTTTTTTGTTTTGTTTGGTGTTTTTGTTATTGTTTGGGTTTTTGTTTTGGTTTGGTTTTGTTGTCTGCACCATGCTTATCCCTCATAGCACAAATGTGAAAAAAAGAAAGGGAAAAAGATAGTGAGGAACAAATGGCATGTAGCAGTACTCCCAGTTAGATCAGGTATGGAAAGTGAATCTGGAGCCAGAGAATCAAAGCATGACTGGTTAGGCTAATGGCCCACTACCAGCATTAGAATTGTCATAAATCTCTGCCATGTCCGGACAACAGGAGGCAGCAGAACCCTGTGTTGGCACAGATTCCAAGGATTTTTTTTGAGATTACTTTTACTATTCTCATTTTATACTAGGACCTTTATCTTCTCGAGATAGATGCAATTTAGTTTAGCTGCACCAATATACATGTCTGTAACAATTATATTTATATTATTAAAGGAAGCAAACCGGGGAGCACTCTTTAGCTCTGAGAACAAGCGTAATTTCACAACTCACATCCAGATGGCTAAATCTCTGAAAATATGGTGCCTTCAGACTGCCTTTTGGAATTGGTTTGGTCAGTGTTGTCCCCTGTACTGTGCCCAGGAATGGTCTGTGCAAACATCTGTGCTACCAAGGTAATAGTAGCAGTGACTCTGTGGCATTGCCTATTCCCATACCCCTGTGCATATTCATTTACTAGTACAGGCATTGCCAGTAAAGCATTTAAGTACTACTGTAATGCAACCAGTAAAATGAAACTGGCAGATTTCCCACTGTTACGTTAATCTCTTTGGGTGTATTTGTACATACTTCTTTTAAATTCCTATCAATGTTAAAGTCAGGAAAAAATAAAATATATTCTTTTTCCTGTTCTGGAGAATAACCTTAATAGACTGAAATCTTTCACTGTTTTAATTTGTCACAGATTAAAAGTTCTGCATATGGAAATACTGGCTTGGACACCATCTGTGAGACAGATACAGGTCTCTGTAAACATGTTACAGCAATAAAGATTGGAAGGTAGATAAGATAGTGTATGAAAAATACACACTTAAAAATTTCTGTCTTTAAGGCTCAAACTGGAGTATATCTGAGCTGTATAAAAGAATGCAGATACAAAAGCATGTTTTAGGAAGGAACTGCAGTGTCTCACAGGCCTGTCTTTAACTCAGGGTTGGTTATTTCCACAGTCCAAAACAGGTCAATGAAGCAGCCCTTGGCACATTGCTGGATCTGAGCAATTTCCAGACACCATTGTGGGACCTCAAGGGTAATTTTTCATGTACTGTTTGCACAGACTCTGCTATTCTAGTTTACCACACTGACAATATGTTCCCTTTCATCTTACTGAAATTCTTGCTTATATAAATGCAAAGGGGAATGAACATCCCACAAAAGAGTTTTTTGTAATGATCTCAACATTTTAACAGAGGACTAAAGGAATGTGTTACTCCATTTAAAAAAAAAATCCTAAATCATTTGAAACCATTTCTTGATACTGTTAACAATGGCAGAAAGATTTTATGTGTGCAAAAACACAGACTTAAATGAAAACTGCACTACTATTGTTTGTCTTCCTGTTAAACTGCTCAGCAATTTTCTCTATTTCTTGGATTTTTTTTTATTAAGGTAGACCAGCGAAAAATCTTTCACAGATACACGTTTATACATCCACATTAGGAAAGAGGCCAAACAAGGCCTTTAATTATGAAGATGTTAGTGTCAACAGCCCAGATTAAAGGTTGCAGCATGGATTTTCAGCAAAAGATTAATTCTGATAGGGGAATGGTGGGCCTATAAAATTTCCTTATTCTGGTAACAAATGCTACAGTCAAAGACAATTCAAAATGTAACCTCTTTTGCACAAAACTCTTAAGAAATATAAGGATTTCCTTTCCTCTCAACACAAGTATAAATTTTAGATTCAGACAGAAGCGTAAACCTGAATATAATTAATGAAATTCAGCCCAGAGATAATTAAATTTGTTTGTGACTTAAGCTATGGTAGGATTGCTTTATTTTGCTTTTAGCTAACTGTTAGAGTCCTTGTCTCTCACCCAACAGTTCAAAACTAACAAAAACACTGAAGATAGACTGTTCAGACTGAACGAAACCAGGTTTTTTGCTATGAAAGTTCTTTAGGTTTTTCTCTGTCGTCATTTAGGTAACAGGTATGTTGTGGCAGCTGAGCCAGCAGCAGTGGAAACTGAGGAGCCCAAGAGCTCCGGAGCAGGAGAGGCCCATTGGTGGGCCAGCTCCAAAGTTTAGGATCACCCCCTGACTCAGGGTGAGAAGCCTCTCCGATCAGGCCTTGTGGTTCTATGCAGACTTGCACTGTCTGGTTGGCCCGTTGGCCTTACCTGTCACCTCTTAAAAGGTTCTAACCCTGCCTTCTCTCCGCCCCTGTACCTTCAAACCATTGGTTCCTGGTACTCTGCCTGCCCCTATCCTGCCCCATACTTAACCCTGTACCCTCCATTATTCTGTGTTCTTCGTCCATGGAAACCTTCGCTGTGGTACAATAAACCCTTTGGAACTCTACACGAGGAATCCCTCCTGACTCTTTGTCTCTGGTGACGTGTGAGCTATCCAGCTCAGCGTGAGCGCATGCTTTCGTGCCTCCATTGGCACGGGTGTGAAAGTCGGCCAGCTAGCGTGCTGCATGGCAGCACCGGAGCGATCCCTTGCCAGGGACGCTTGGGATAACGCGGCAACGCCACCGCCAACTACGCCACACAGCGGTGAATATTAAGAAAATATCACTATTCCACTCAAATTGAAAAAAAAAAAAGTTACTTTTTAAAAAAATCAAAAATAAAACCATTGTTTCTCTACTGTTGAATTTGAACTTAATTTTTAATTTTTTAGTTCAGGTTTTACTCAGGTATTTACCATGTCTGCTGCTGTAAATTCATCAGGTCACTTAAGAATTCAGTCCTGTCCTCCTGAATTTGCTTATTTTCATCCTGAAAGATATCTGCAAATTTCCAGTGAATGAACAGCTGCAAATTCTTTGAGCAGTAGCTCAGCATGTAGAAAAGTTCAGGAAATAAATAGAGGTATTTTGTTTATTTTCAGCTACATGTAAAAAACTATCCCTGGACCTGAAGACAATTTAAATGTGTTCCGGGATAAGACCAAGAGTCTCTCTCTCTCTGAAGAGTCTAGCACCAGAGACAAAATACAGAAATCATTTAGAGGCTACCTAGGACCACTATGTCTGACAAATATTTTTAATAAAGGAGAGCTTTCTGAAACTTAAAAGGGGGATATAAATCATATGAAAAAATCAGGAATAGTGTTAAAAAACACTATTTAGGGATTTTTTTTCCCCTAGTTATCCAAATTTCATTTTCAAAATATGTATTTATGATTTAGGCTGCTTCAGTTTATCCTGCTGCCTATACTTCAGGGATGAGAGAGAGCTGTGAGTTTCAACTAATGGTGTGGGACTGCTGGCCTGCTGCCTATTTCAGACAGTGTCAACCTAGTTCATGGAAGGATTTCTCTCATAATGGCATTTACTCCCACTGCTGCTTCCTACCACGGCCCTCCAAGGATGTCACTTTAAATTGGAAAAGAGAATAACACTGCATAAAAATGTGGGTTGTGCTGTGAGGTAGAGAGGGTTTCACAGCAGCTAGGAATTTCTTTCCCTGTGTTGTGGCTCTATGGAATATTGCTTCAGACTATTAAAGTTCTTGTATTAGAATCAGAATTGGAAATAGACTCTGTATCTCCTCATTTGGATTTAGAAAATGATAAATCTGAAGGAGCAATAAAACTCTGGCATGACCTGCAGAGCCTGAGGCATTCTGAAACTTTTCCATTTGCTTTGATTAAGGATAATGTCTTATACTTTGTAGGATGGTTAAAGTCTTCAGAAAAAAGTTATTCCAAAGTGATGAACAAAGACTATTCAGAACAATTTAAAGTACATCAGAGAGTTATCAGGACAGAAGATCTTTGATTCTAAAAAAAAATTGATGCCATTAAATTAAAATTCGAATGCTAAGATTTTGTAGATTTCTACTAAAGTTAAAATCTTGGTAGTGAGGAAGATGGATAATCCAAACAAATGATTAAAATTTTGCTCAAAGTTAAATTACATTGGTTCTTCATAGGTCATGCCCAATTTCAATTAAATAATTTATTGTTTCAATTGTTACTATAGTCATCATATTTGTAAAGCTAAACCAAGAATTTTCCTTTTAGACATACTACAAAGATTATCAGTTACATCTAAAAAAGTTTGAGCCTAAATCCAGGATCAATTTTGAGGGATTTATGTAATAATAAATCTTTCATTTTCAGGGTTTTACAATTAAAACAATTTTATTTTTGTCTGTATATTCCTTGGTTGTTTTTTTTTTTTTGTTTGTTTGTTTTCTGAAATAACAGATTTAAGTACTAAACACAGAAACTTTTACCATTACCACCCTCTCAACAGATTTAATTTAAATCCAGAATACCATGAGAGGGTCAAGCTTAGCCAAACATCCTTGTGTGTACTTCTCCGGACAAGTACATGTATGGACAACTTCTGTCACAGTTTAACCACAGCATGTCTAAACCATATTTTATAGCTTCTGGTGGAATTAAAATTTTTATTTGACCAGGCAAATGCACCTAACTGCACAGTTATTTCTTTGTCATAAACAAAGATGATGATTTTAGCTTTATAAAATGATGCAACAGGTTTTTATTTCTAATGTGGATGACATTATGGTAAAATCTCATGAGACAGTTTTTACAGTAGGAGGGTAGAAATATACTCCACAGAGTTCCAAACAGAAAAAGGAAATATTCAGCAAGGCCAGGGAGGGAAGATCATGCTTTATGTGTATTTCTGTGTTTACTCAGGCTCGTTTGTTCTGTTCTATATCAATTCTGTGTGGATTTCAGGTGTAAAATGATTTGTAGATGCTTAAACTGTATTTGTGCAAATACTGCTATCCCAATCTAATCCTTAGAGATAATGCTGAAATCATACAATACCTCTTATCAAATATCACTGGGAGAGAGCAAATCTCAAGATCCCAAGACAGAACTGATTATAAATATTTTATAAGATAGACGTCTAATGGACAGATCATATTTGCAGTGTGCAAGAGGCCTCTTCTCTTCTCTTCTCTTCTCTTCTCTTCTCTTCTCTTCTCTTCTCTTCTCTTCTCTTCTCTTCTCTTCTCTTCTCTTCTCCTCTCCTCTCCTCTCCTCTCCTCTCCTCTTCTCTTCTCTTTTTTTTTTCCTCTATCGCCCAATATAGGTAATGAAGAATCAGCATGACACCATTTGGATTTGAAAATTTCCCTCACCAGCCAGATTGTACATAAACCAAGATTTTCTAGGATAAGCATGTCATTTTCTTCTTAACTATTTAAACATTTTGACAAAGTTTCTTGTTTATACTTTTCAAAATCTTGTATCTTTATAAGGCACCTAGCCTAGTACTAGGGTTTTAAGAACAATAAGGGTAAACAAACAAAAAAAAAGTATTACTTGAAACTGACAAAAAAACTTATTTTGTTTCTCCTTTCCTCTGCAAAAAAATAGTGTTGCTCTTGCTAAACAAAATAAAGGATTCCCAAAGGAAGGGAATATATCATGAGAAACTGTACCTTGCTTACATGATTTATAGGCTTCTTCAGTTCATTAGCAAATGTTTATGAGTTCAGAAATTGCACATTAATTCCAATTTCTCAGTTTTCTCATTTCTGGTATAAAAATATATGGACATAATAAGGCTGTTGTCGTATGAGTAGTGTATTAGTAATTTTGATGGAGGTAGTTCGTATTGGCATATTATTTAACAGATGCATTGAATATTGCTTTTTGTCCAGCATATGGTACTCTAGCAGATAAGGTGAATAACACTGGGAACTACTAAAGGGATTTTGCTTTGAGCATTGTTGCATTTGCATTGCATTGAACAATTTGTCGTTCTGCAGTCTGGGCTGTGGTTCATGAGGATATTGGGTTTCTATCTGAAAGAAATTTCCATGCTAACAGTTTGTTCAGAGGCAAATGTCTGGTAGACAACATTAAAAACCACATTATTACTTGAGAAAATCTGGTCAAATCTTTGGGGCCTTTCCCCAGTTCTGACTTAGCATATAGTCCTAGTTTTGTGAGGATATTACCTTAAGATTTTGATGTTTTCTTGCATTTTATTTCTCCCATTCTGAAATAGAGGGCTCAAAAATACAATCTAAATAAAGGAAAAAACCATTCATTTCAGCTCAACTTTACTTTTCCTTTTTGACATGAAGACAACATTACCTATCCTACAGCAAAGATAATCAATACAGGAAAAGATAAAATATTCTATGCTCTACAAATCATGTGACTGGGCCATAAATGTAATTTCATATCATACAGCATAAGATACATTCTTAGAATTACAAAATAGAATAAAAATGGTTTTTATTGTGAAAGAAAATTAATTTTAAAAAGTTTTGGTAAACATTCTGGTTAATAAAAGAAAATTTTAGAACTTAACTTTTGGTAACTCTTTCACTTTGCTTAGTTTTTTGAAGAGAAGGTGCTATTTTCAGTGTTCTGGAGAAAGTCTGCTACTGAAAGAGAAGGCGACATTGAAATTCTTCAACAACATTTTTTGTTAAACTTCATTAAAGTGGATGAAATGGGATCAATTTCAGAAGAGTGATGGGGCAGTAATGAAGAGAGGCCCAGTGCTACTGAGACCAACACACAGCTGATGTTTTTATTCTGAGAGCTCTTCCATGGGAACATCCTTACTCCTTAGAAGCCATTCTCTGTGCAATTATCACCTTCACTGCTAAGGACAAACTGCATATCATTTAATCACTCCATCAACAAAGTCCTTGCCTGTGACATCCAAAAGCAGGCAAGAAGGTGTTATTGAAAGAGAAAAGGACATAGCAGAATTTTTTAATATTGTAAACCAGAGAATCAAAGTTTTTCCATTTGCTTTAAGATAACATATGATAAACAAACATAATGGAGAAGGCAGAAAAAGTTACTCAACCTTTTTTCATGCAAGGTTTTTCAAAATATATATTGCATTCAACATTTAGTTTCTCAGATAAGATTACAGAAGTTTATATTCTGTTAAGCCGTTAGATAATATAGTTCATTCAACTGCTATTTATGGTCAGCAAGATAGAGTAGTACACTGTGGCTCATGACCTGAATCAGGTGATTAAAAAAACAGGCTGACTCTGTGATCTTAGTCATAATTCCCCTACCAGCCTTTTCTTTCTCTGCTTAATTGAGTTCTGTTTGAGATAGGGAAATTTTACAATACTATTTCCTAGTCTGTTGTTGGAACCCAGAGTGCAGAGGAAGTCTCTCTGCCTGTTTTAAAGAACACTACCCCCCTGGACAGCTGTGCCTTTAACCTCTGTCCATGGAGAAAGCTTCCCACAGTGTGGGAGGAATTAGAATCAATTGTTGTGTGAATTAGATGAGAGAATATTATGTAGGAGTATTACAGGGTAAAAGGTTTAGAGTTTTTAGGTTTGTTTATAGATAGTAGCAAATATTTCAATATGGAGGATAGTTGTTGTTTTCTGGGCTGTTGGGGCGCATTGGGCCACTAGAGGCTTGCCCTCGGCTCCTAACGCCCTGCCCATCAAATGGGAGGACGAATTGGAGAGTGAAGGATCCTCAGAGGGCGAGACCCAGGTCTGAAGCCGCCACCTCTCTCTCTAGAAGGTTCTGTTAAGTTTTGTCCCCCATTGGTTGTTGTGGGTTAACCCCTCCTGTGTAAGTCTCCCATTGGTTGTATGTGTTTTGGATCCTCCCATTATCTATCTGTCTATCAAACATGGTTCGGTTCCGGCTCCCTAAAAAGACCGTGTAACCCTGGACCCTTCGGCCATTTTCCTACCTCGCCTTTCTGAGCAATAAACTCGGGAAGTCTTGGAAGTGGCTCTCTCCCTCTTCTCTTTCGCCTCCGGGGATCCTGGGAGACCTGAACACCAGGGTCACCTCGCCTACGGCACACCCTGCTTATACCGAGCCGGTGCTGCCCGAACACGCGGCCGCCGAGACACAGCACGTACACTGCGTGTCTGTGGGAAGGACACTGCTGCCTCGCCTGGGATTGCCGCCCAGCTAGGCTGACCCCTTCCAGGGCAGTGTCACTGAGCCTTCTCTCTTCTTCTCTAAGGAACCATGTTCTGCAGCAAAAGTGGTTTAAGATTATTGGATGAAAACTACCACAGCTCCTGTAAGCTTTGCTGATGCATTTTTCATACATTGGCAGAAAAGTGAAAATATCTTTCATTTTAAGTTTTAATTGGTTAAATTACTTTTAAAAGAGCTCTGTAACAGAGATAAGCTGTTCTTCATGGCTCTCGCTCTGTCGAGGCTGCGTCCGTGGCTCTAATACTCTGATAAGACTGAATAAACATCTATCTTTTGGCAAGAGAGTCTGAAGTTCCCGTCTGTATCTCAAGCTTAAGACAGAGGCTCCCACAGCAGGAGCTGAAGACACGGTAACAGTGTCGCTACAGTCTGTCTTGAGCTTGAAGCCTTTCTGGAAGCTTTTACTGCCCTATATGACTATACTTAGTGTTTCTAAAGTATTGTCAAGTTGAACAGTTAAACCATAGTGTACGGCAGTCTATTTCTCTAACATGATCAGCACTTGGGAATAGAAATATCAATATCAGTCTTGTAATAAGCCATGCTATGTGGTTATTCTCTCAGACTCATAAACACCTCCTAAAACACTTCCTACACAAATATTATTCAAATACTTCCTCTGTGGTAGCAGTCATGAAAACTGTAGCAATGTTCTTCAGAATGCAATTAATCATCAAATTCCTGATCCTAAAACCAGCATGCAATGATTTCAACATAATCAAATGTGATATCTGTCCTAGGTCTTCTAGTCTTGCCTTGCACTCTTCAGAATAGGATCTATACAGAGCTTCCCTGGATCAATTCCACCATCCAGAATGCAACGACTTATGCCTCTAAGACAGGTAGATGCACACTATCAACCTTCTTACAGCAAATCTCACTGCTGAGTCAATGACTCTCATAAACTCAAAATATTTCACAGGAAGGATTCATAGCCAGAAGCAGGAAATTAGACCTACTGGCCTGGCTTGGTTTAGAGTATAATAAGTTTCCAAAAGCTAATGGAAGTGTGCATTTACTGGGGGTTCAATGAGTCTGAAGTACTTTTTTTAAATTTTTTTTTTGCTTTTGTTCTTATAATACACTGAATATTAGGAACAAGCTTTTCAAAAGTGACATTTAGGATCATTTGCAGAAAAAACTGAGCATCTGCTCTCTAAAATTAAATTTTTAAATGGTGCAAAATTGATCCAACAAACTTCATAAAAGCTTTTCCAGGGGCCAGAATGTTACCCTTCATATACAGTGATTTTGAGAATCTATTTACTTTGACTTGGAGGTGGTACTCAACTTCTTTAAATGAGTTATTGGAAAAATTATTTCCAGAGTTTTAGAAGCATTATATACGTAAATTCTAAAGAGTAGTAATGCAATGGTTAGCTTATAAGTGCAACGAAAATAAGAGAAGAAGAGAAGAATCAAATAATATGCCTTTTCCTGATAATTTGTTCATCCCAGAAAAGGAAGTTTCAGCCTGGTCAGTGGGAAGTGCTAAAAAGAATAAATATATTGTAACATTTTCCAGTTATGTTTCTTTGTGTATCATCTGTCTTAAATATGTAGCTTCTGTTCTCCTAATGTGAAAAAATCCCTTTGCTCTCAGCCTGGTAATTAAAGCACAGTAATATTTCAGATGATAAAAACATGAAGAGACGTGTTAATATTTCAGAGACTATTTCTTTCCTTCATTTTATTCAAAGATGGAAATAAGAATACCTAGTAAGCTTGTAAAGATACAATGATTATAGAACAGCATGGCTATGGTAGACACATTCAAATTAAAGGTCACTGCCAAAAGAGCAGTCATCTTGAATTCTATCAAACATAGCAGAAAATATGTGTCAGAGTGCCTAGAAAGTCTGTTGGGGCTAAATCACATTCAGATGGTTGGATCAGATGGTTGTTTATTTAAGGTACATAATGCATATGCATTAGGGAAGTAGGATGGCAGATATTTTTGCAGAGGAATGTGTGTAATTTTCCTACTGAATATCACAAGAGTAAATAAATAAAATCTGGGGTTTTTTTCCCCCACTATTTACATATGTTTCAAATGCACTTCCTTTATTTGAGCCTGCCTGAAATATCTTAATTCATGGTTTGTTGGAGCTTCCCTCTCCTTCCTTCTCCCAGCTGTTATGACGGTATCCACTCAGCATTCAGTTTATGATTTTAAATCCTGACCTGCAGGGTTTGGGGGTTTCTTTGCTGCTTGTTTGTTTGTTTGTTTCTGAATCTTTATATTCAGGGAAAAACTCATTGAGTTAAGCCAATTTAATTTGGTATAGGACTACATGACCAGAAAGGATGATCAAGTCCTTTTCTCTTACATTCCAGCTGACTATTTGTACCAGAAGTAAGAGAATATTTAAATCACACATCAGAAATCTTTCAGAACCCCATAGCAAATCCAAGCTCCATAAGAAAATACCAATATGTGTCTAGGTAGCAACAGTACAGCATAGGAAGAGAGCAGGATACATTAAGACTTCTGCCAATGTTCAGTTTTGGTAGAATGACAACTGAGGTTACCCAAGCAACTGGCCAGACTGGAGAGAATAACTGAAAAACTTCCCCCAGTTCCACCCAAAGGATGAAGGCCAGGAAAGAATCAGTCACACTTAAATGAAAACCATAGTCCTGAAAATAAAATGTTACACGGAAAGTCATACGTTCATGAAGAAATTCTGCTTTTGATAGGTCACTCATCAAGATGTAAAATTGATTGAGAAAAATGTTTTCAATGCTAATTAAAATATCTTACAACCAGAATCAAAACTCAAACACAGAAAACAATCAACACACCAGCAGAATAGAAGGAAAATATAACTTGATGACACAATGGGAAAGCTGATGAGAAGTTTTCACCTATAAAGCAATATCAAAGGCAAAATTTTTCACACTATGAAGTTCTTTTCAATTCATTTGCCCAAATTAAACCAAGAAAAGTGGTATTTTCATGACTAAACACACAGATATTTTTTAAACAAGTAAATTTAAAATTATTGTTAATAACTAGTATAATTTTAGTTATTTATTTAGCAATAATCTAGATGTTATTGGTGTATTACAGCTACAAGAAGGATAGAATTTCTTAACTTCAGTTGACATTTCATCTCCTCAAACTCAATGAGCAGGTAGAAAAAGAGGATTAGGTGTTATGGCTTGTTAATAAACTGCATGAAAGATACTTGCTGTAAGGCCAGCTGATGGTGTTTACAGTAGTTCTCTGAAAGACATTTCAAATCAAGGCAAGTCTTTCAAATTCAAAGTTGTGGAACATTTGTTAGAGTACAAGTTTTGTGTTGCATCACTTGCATTATCAATGTTTTTGGTAATGTTACATACACTCTGCCCAGACATTCATGACTATTAGGAGGTCCACAGAATCATAGAATCATTTAGGTTGGAAAAGACCCTTAAGATCATCGATTCCAACTGCAAATCTAATACTACCAAAGTTTTTGCACAGGAATATTTTAAATTACAGAAAAAGATATTCTCTTGAAGCATGTGGGGAAAAAGCAGATAATTAAAAATTATATTTATTCTCGCTCTGTGTTTGAACAAGTGTCAGAGGTAAAAGTATGTTAATGACACAACAGAAGAAATTCTATGGGAAGGGAACGTGAGACAATTTTTTAAATTTGCCACCAGAAGTGATGCTCTAGACTCTCTTTGCTCTTCTGCCCTTTTTAGGTCTTCCTGGCAAGGAATGCTGACTCCTACCTTGTATTAAATGTCCTTTCTTAGTGTGTGTGCCCTGGGAAACAACCTGGATTATCTGCGTTGTTCCCTCATTATTTGGAGAAATATAAATAAAGATGCATTTCTTACAAGAGATTTTTAAGTGTTAGTCAGACTGTATGAATAAACATGTTGCTCATTTCTCTTGAGTCAGGAAGTGTTGATAAGAAATAAACATTTTTACCAGGACCACAAAGTTTTGTTTTCTTCTACTTTTTTTCTTCCTAGCTTTCTCTGAAAATGCTGAATAGATTTTAACTGTTCTAAAGCACCTTTTCCTTCTGAGGTTACATCTGCCTCACTACCTTTTCTGTTTATCTGAGATGCATTATGAACTATCAGTTATTGCAAACAATAACAAACAGAACAGAGGGCTGATAAGCCCTCAAAGCTGTGTAAGTACAAATCTTCACGTGGAGGAGGTCTATCCACAAACTAGCACTAGAAAGAGAGAATCTTAGGTCAAAGACGGCTGGCAGCACTCTCATTCCTGTTGTGTTTTCAGATGTGAAATTGTTCTCTGCAGCCTAAGTGACTGGGAAAATGTGCATTTACAGGAACTCTGTGTGTGTGTGTGTGTGTGTGTGTGTGTGTGTGTGTGTGTGTGTGTGTGTGATAAGGGACTTCAGAGTTCAAGGCCAGTAGAACTGGTTGCTGATTATAACTAGCAAAGTTACAAATAGAAGTTTTATGCATGTGATTTGTTACAAGTAACTTCTCTCTCTACTGTACCACTATGAAATATTGTGTTTTTCCTCTGGTTATCCCTCTCTTTAGGCATGAGTTGTCTAGACTTGTGAGGAAGGAGGGGAACATTAATGGTTTTTATTCAGACATCCAGTGAGGCAGCACAGAAGAGGAAATTATTATTTTTTAACTGAATGCACTGGTAGTTATGCACCCAAATGCCCCAAATTAGCTTTATTTTTCAATGTTTCTAGAGGAGCAGAATGCAGGATCCATAGCATACATATTAACAGCACCAATTATCCATATGACTGCTGCTCTTCTTGAGCCCTGTATATTTCAGGAGATACATTTTCTATCTTTATGCTTTGTGCTCAGAGTGTGAAATTCAATAAAATAAACCAGAGCAGTATCACTGATATCGTGGGGCTTTTACTGTTTCCCATTGGGTCCATTAGACTAATTAATTCCTGTGATATAACCATATATATTCTGGAAATGATTCCTGGAAACATGTGGGCAAAAGAAGGTTTCAGCATTTTTGTTGCTCTTCATTTATAGTTTTCCCAGATATTTCCCTTAATTTTGTCCACAAGAAGTAATTCCTGCTCAAACATCTTTGTGCTCTTACTCCCTTCCTCCAGTTGCTGGCTATCTGAGTTGCATTGACAATAACTTTGTAATGTGTTTTTCCTTCTCTCAAACAAGTGCAAGCACTTTATATTTCATCACCTTTTTACATGTCCATAGAGATAATAAATAATGGAGATTTAAAAAAAAAATCAATATTTTAATTAAGCAAATGCATGCCAACAATGTTTTGATTTGGAGGCAGTTAGTTGTTTCCTTGGGAGGATTTTAAGCTAGGGATTAAATGGCACAATTTGGGATGGTGTTGTACTCATCTTTGATGGTCATAGCCAGCATATTAGACAATTGGTGCTGTATTATTTGAAGACAAGAGGATTTTGTACATGTTCACTCAGACTGCAGAAGTCTGTGTAGGGTCAAGATTTGTTCCCTTTTGAGCTCAATTCGGGATGGCCATGAAGAGAAAGTCCTTACTGCTCTGTCAGGCCTTAGCTGACCATAACAGAAAAGAAAGTCCAGCTGAGGTGCCATCAGTTTTGTTATCAGTAATATCTGGGAAACAAAGACTACAGAAATAATTTGATTTGTTTCTTAAATGAAATATTTTACATTTCTCTGGAGTTTTTAAGTTTGGATCCATGACTGCAGTGAAAGAGAATTTTAAGTCATTCAAAGAATCACTGTCAAAGGTATTAGCAAAAGTGTTTTTAATTTGAATCTTTTAAAGTGCCATTTAACAAAGCTCAGTGGCAAGGTTCACTCTGTTACTTACTGCATGAAAAAAAACACAGAAAGGAAAATTGACTTAGTATCAAGGTAGAATGATTTACACAGAGATTGGAGAAAAAAAAGTGTAAGGGAGGCTCTCTCATTGAGTCCAGAGAGGTCCAGAGGACCTCTGGTCCACAAGGTCCAGAGAGGATCCCCCTGCTTTCGAAACTCCCGATGGAGCTGCTATATTTCTGGAAAATAAGTGGTTGGTTTTTGGTCAAAATACATACAGTGGAAAAGATATGCATGAGATGCCTTGTTCCCACAACTTTCTTTTGTCCTTGATAAGTTACTCTTGGAAAAACCACATGCTATTTATGTGTGATTGGTGTTTCAAGCCCAAATGCATCAATGCTTTCTGGGTCACTCTCTTCCTTTGGGGGTTTCCTAGAGAAGGAACAGCCAGGAGCTACAGCCCAGGCCTTTACCCGCTTCGGAAACTGCACCAAGGTATGGTTAGTTTGTTGAAGGTGTCGAGTGCAAACATCACAATGACCAACTTCTAAATTTTTGAAGTGATTATGTGAAATATTTTGCTCAGTGTACATTTTTGAAAGGAAACACAACATGTTCATCTTACTCTCAAAAAATTATATCTTTCTATGTTTATTATCCAAATATAACTAATCACCAATTCATTATAAAAATACCTATTTCTTTAGTTGCACTATGTAACAGTGGACGTGTATCTAAATTGTCAAGCATTTATCTTAATTGGTATCAAATTATTATAAATTAAAAAATGTTAATTTAAGAGCAATCAAATCCTTATTTAGGATGTTTAATTTAATATGTCATCAAAAATTGTTTGCTAAGAAAATCCTGTTGGGAATTATTATCATATTCTTGTTATTATCCAGAGGCAGTAAGAATTAGTTAAAATTTCATTATAGGAATACTAAATATCGAAGAATTTTTACATGATGCTCCACAATGGGATACATACTCTAGTCTAGTCAATTACATATTTGATTTTTAAAACAAATTGTATCAAGCAGATAAAGAAGTTTGGAGTGCTCATTTTAAGCCAATGCACCAAAATATGCAACAAATGTCTTCCTTAGTTCCATCCTAATTGGAGGAAACTAAAAGCTGTAGTTCATAAGGAAATTTTCATGTACCATTACTTATTTTCATTTTTAGACTTATGGATACTTTTGTAGCATTTGAACAGTAGCAATGGAGAAATATCGCCTTGGTTTCTAAACTGTCCCTCATTTTTGTAAACACTTCAATAGCGTTTTCAATTTAATATTCCTATTATCATTTCCCACAGTGAAATTATGTTATATCAAATATATTTGGTCTCTTATATTTGGTCTCTTTCATTAAGAATGAATCTGGATGGACTTAATTACTTATGCACTTTTGTTCCATCAGCTTTGTTTAGGAAGTTTTCTAGGACAGAACAATACTTTTAGGATGAGTGCTTCTAAACAGTTCTTTCAACCACTGCACTCTTTTTCAACTAGTTCACTTAATTGCAAATAAAAAGCTCTCTCTGAGAAATGAGTTTCAATTATATGTATATCATTGTGATTATAACTAAATAAAAAATAATCATAATCATTATGTTATCTAGAATCTCCCTCATCTGCTCACAGCAGGTAATAGTCGGCTCAAGTTTCTCTGCTTGCAAAAAAGTAAGAGTAATAATACTTCCAAAATGATAACGTGTCTGCTGTAGCAGTAAGCACGTGTTTCTGCTCTCTGGCTCCTAATATTTGCACAATTTTTCTCAGTTGAGTTTGATCAGACAGCTGCAATAGGAGGAATGTCAGTGGTTCAATTCCCATTCTTGTAGTTAGGTGTAAGTTAGAAACCTGGTGACTTGAATTTTCTGATCCCTCGGAGTCATGAAGCAGGAGAATGCCATGCATTCTCTGTTGATGTTACTTAGACCAGATTTTCTTGGGTTGAAGAGAATTTAAAAGCCTAGTTTTAATCCTAGGTGGTACATAAAGTTGCATATAGTTACCATTGCTTCATTGGTTAAATTCTGATAATACATAATTTATGAATGGTTTCCAGAATGTGGGTTTCAGAAAAGTTTCAGAAGTTTTACATAGTAAAGTTACTTCCAGAGCCCAGAGTCACAAGTTTACAGTCTGAATAAAAGTAGTGTTTCAGGAGCAGATTTGCATTTGGAATTTTGTAATAATTGCTGTCAAAATTTTCATGTTGTTTGCCTTGGTTTTGTTTTCCCTCCTCACAAGTACCCTATGAAACCCAGGCACTTAACTCTCAGCACAAGGTTCTCGCAGAGAGAAGAAAAGCCAAAAACAGTAGAGTGCAAAATGAAAAGCCTGGACACTTAAAACTTCCCTTCTGCCTAATCCAGAAAAAAAAGTGAGCAAAAAATTTTCAAAGTTGACAGTTTTAGATTCAAGTTTATATTGCTTGTGCATATCTATGGATATAAATATATATATATGTGTGTATATATGTGTGTATATATGTATATATGTGTGTAGTTGTGCACACACAACTACAAAGGCATACCTCAAATTTACACTTTTCCTTTCATAGATTCACTATATTTTCATTTAATTTAGGATTTTTATCGTCCCAGTATTATACTTCTTTCTTGCACACTCTCGTCCCTTTGTGAAGTGTACTGAATCTATTCATGACATTTAAGATAGATGAAACCTCTCTGAAAGATGTTCATATTACCTGGCCTTGTGAAGGTCTGATTACTTTGCTATTGGACATCAATGCTTCTCTTTCAAGTTTGCTGACATCTCATTAATCGTGAGTAAATTCATGCCAGGTCCTTGCAAGAATTGTAATTGATGCCCAGTGGCATCCAACTAGACCCTTAAATTGTTCATCAATAAAGTAACATGTAAATTCTGTCCTTGAGGAGCAATGAATCTACTTGCTTTGAATCCCATCAGAGAATCCAAGAAAGCATAGGGAAAAAGGGAACAGATGGAAAGCTGGATAATAAGAGCTAAATAAGAGCACAGTGCTATGCTGTAACACAGCCATAACACGCGAATCTCTGACCTGGAATCAGCTTCCACAAGCAAATCCCTTGAACTGTGTCTTTCGGAGAGCTTAGTGCTGAAAAGTGAAGGCAAGTGAGAGGAAAGACTCCATTCCGCTACATTTACTGTTGCATTGCTGTCCACATTATTTATTTACTTTTATACTCATATCACATATATACATTCCCTGTTTAATACTTGATTGCAGCTTAAAATTCTGTAATACAAAGATAAATCTTTGGAATTCAGATAGCACCTTATTTTTCATATTTTCTTGTTTTAGCAAAATGTATCTTGTAGCACTGTATGGAGATATTCATACAAAAAAATCCAGTTAAAATTTCTAAGATGTAATTGTAATCATGTACAATATATCTGATTTAAAGAAGAAGAAATGCATTGTATTCTGAGAAATCAGAATGTAAATGTAATTTATTCTCTGCATACTTTTTTTTAAAAAAGGGAAAAATATATGCCATAATATGAATTACTATATTGTAGAAGCAAGGTGACTGCTTCTGAATCAAAGTTGATAAAAATTTGTATAATTCAGATGCTTTGGAAGCTAGAATTTTTGATAAATAATTTAATTTCTATCTAAGAAAATATTGATTATATTGACTGAAATAACCATAAATACTAATATTTTAATTATAAAAATTTTGCCTGATTGAAATGTATATGGGTGTGGGCTTTTTTAATTACTGTAGAGTTTACAAAGTGCGGTTTGCAAAGTATGGTTCTACTGAGCTGGACAGCTATGATTTTAGAGACTTTCAATTAACATCTCTTTTGTATTAACTTTTTTCTGCTGAAACATCTGAAAAGAGATGCATAAAATGTCCTACATTTCACAGTAAAAGCATTTATGTGGTTCCTTTTTAAAGAACTGTGTTTTACCTGTCTAAGAGGAAATGTCCACACTGTGACTAGATTTTTTTTTTTCTTTTCATTTGCTTATTGTTAAGTCCTCATGAGATAGGGTTAGTGTAAAGAACAACAATACTCTTTGCCCTCACAAAAAGAACTTCTGTTGCTGGTTGCTGCTGCTTTCGGATTATAGAATTGCTCTCTGTCTTACCTTGATCTAAATGCAACACTGATACAAATGAAATGAAGAAGAATCTTTGATACTTATCTTTAATTTACATTTTGCTTCAGTCAAAACTATGATCTTGCACTCTGAACAAATTAGGTTTTCCTATTCAAGGAAAATTAATTATTAAGCTTTTTAGGAAGCTATGGAATTAAATAGTTCATATATCCTCTAAAAGGACAGAAAAAGTCTCCCCCTTGTAAGTAGCAGACATCTGTACAGTTATTGCTGTTCATATCCTCATGCTCTCTTCAAACACAGTCAATGCAGAACAACTCAGGGAATCAGTACAAATGGGAAAGTGATTGGCAGGGCAACAGTCTTGCTGGAAAGGACCCGGGGATTACAGTGAATGCAGGCTGAATTTGTATTCAGCAATGCACTTCTACAACATACAAGCAAAACCTCACACTAAGCTACAATGGAAGCAGCATGACTGGCAGATGCAGTGAAATTATCATCTTTCTCTGCTTAGAGCTACTAAGGCTGAACATTGAATGTTGAATCCAGTTTTGAATCCCCAGAGGTCTGTGGCAAAGTGGAGACAAGGCTGCTATTCTGGGTGGGGCAGGTGATCTATGAGAAGGGGTTAAGGTATTATGAGGTTTATTATTCCAGCAGTGCTGTGTCTTAATTCATGATTCCATAGCAGCGTATGGTTACCTGAAGGCTGGTCCAGGACTGAGGGAGACAGACTCCTCTCAGCTGTAACAGATAATACAACAAGGGGTACAAGCCATATAGTGTCTCAGGAAGTTTTGACTGGACATTAAGAAAATAGTCTTCACTTGTAAGTTAGTGCAGACTGTACCGGGATTTCTCAAAAAGGCTGTGGATCTCCATTCTTGGAGGCTTTAACATTTAGCTAGACAAAGGTATAGCTGACTGGTCTAGAACTGGAGACTGTCCCGCACAAATCAGGAGTGTGGACTAGGTAGTGTCCAGTGTCTTACTGTGATCTTACTATGCCGGAAATACTCTCAAGTGTTCCAGAAATCTTTTAGTCTGATTCAGCCTCATTGATTATTTTGGATCCCTTTACCACAGTCATAGAAAATTCCCTCAAATCAGAGTCCCCAAAGAAATCTTCTCTGGAAGACACCTTGTTCTGCCTAATAAATTCCACTGTAGAAAACATCGATTCACTATACATGTAGTCACTACATTATTCAATCCCTTCAATTTTTTACTGACTTATTTGAAGTGTCCAGCCCTTTTAGTTATTTGGTCTCCTGGCAGACTGCCTCTTGATGGTGACAGAGACAGATAAGAGGTAACAATTCCTCTGATGTTGATGATTTTATGGAGAAAATTTGTAATGATACGTCACGTATCACATAGTTCTTGCCCTCTTTCTTCATTGCTGTACAAAACAGCCAAACTTTTGAACTGATGTTCCCAAAACTTTTTACTTCAGGATAAATTTTATGCAATAAAGTCTGGCATTAAGATCTATATCACAATGTACCACAAAATAATTATTCCATGTCCTAGAATTGCATGTCTCACTGTTCTGGTTCCTTATTCTCACTAAAAATAAGGTGAGAAAAAAAAATTATGTGTATGACATCAGCAAGATTAAATGGGATTAATGACTTTATTTCCGCAAACTCTTGGGTAGCCTGCCAAGAAAAAAAAATTCTCATCCAAATACGGTGGCCTTATCATTGTGTTGCTCAATTTTGGCTCATGATCAATAGGATAATTTTTAGACATAACTGGACTAATACTTCCACTTAGTCTAGATGCTTTTCTACTTAGATTGTTCCTGAAAATACCACTAATGGGCTTTTATGAAGATTTATGCAGACATATAATCCTTTCTATGAAGAGCATTATTGCCTGTGCAAAATTGTCATTCACATCTAGCCAAGGCTGGAAAATTACAAAGAACTTCATATGGTGTTACATTTGGAAAACGCTCTAAGTGTACCACATATGAAGCTACTTTGTTCTCTTCTATATAGCATAACAGCAATCTCTGCTAAATTCTTCTGAAAAATGCAAATGCTGAGTTAGAGCAAATAATATCCCACCACAGAAAGTGTTGGTCAGAAATTCTGTGATTGATGGCACAGTATTCTTTGGGAATAAGAATACAAGGATTTGGTATTTAGAAAGCTTTGTATTTTAATTAGGAAGTCAACATTTAAAAACTATTCCATATAATGAATAGCACAGTGTTCCTCAACACTCTGGATCTGGGAGTCAGTGCTGGCTTAAATAATAAAGAGGAGTGGAGAGCCCCAGTCATCTGAAAAGCACAAAGACAAAACCATGCATTATTCTCACTGATCTAGCAGATGAAGTTATAAATTTGCATGTTTATATGATTCAAATAACACATATTGAGACTTGAATCTTGCCCACCCCAGCAAATGAAAATTTTTCTTATACAGTAGAATATTGATTGGGGTTAAGTGCCTGCATAGTCATTGACAACTTCTTTTGTGTTCCAGAAAAAAGGCTACTAACATTTTTGAAGTTATTGAACAGTGAATAAATCTGTATTAAAAGTATTAACACAGATCTCCTGTTCAGGTTGTGGAAGACAGAAAACTCTAGCATAACTATTTGAATATGAAATCATCACAGGGAGAGTTTCAAATGTAAGGTTGCACACATCACCACCCCATGATCCCCTTTGATGATAGTAATATCTAGTATGAAGATCTTGGATCAAACTATACATCCATCCTCATAGCTGTTATCTAACATTGGAAAGAATCTTTATGAAATAAAGCAGGTGTGATTTCTATTTGCTTTTGAGAATTTTTTTTTGTGCTAACATTCAGCTGCAGTGAAGAGAGAGATCAGAACAACCATCAGAATACAATAGGTCCTGTTTCCAAGACCTCAACCAGCAATAAACCCAGATATTGAACCGTTCTTGCACATTCGTCAGCGCAAAAGAGTTTTAAATTACTCAGTATGCAGCAGGTTTCATAGTGAGCTGCATGGTATATGTGATTTTATTTAGGGCTGTTACCCTGAGATAATAGTATGGAAAGAACCATGCTCCAGTAGCAACTGCCAGCAAATATGACATTCCTGAAAAATAGCTCGACAGGAGAGAGTTCTTGATCTTCCACGGTTCTCTCACAATGTGTATCAGTGACCAACATGTCCTTTTGAAACTCTATGGTTTCATGCAAAATGAACAAGAGAAATTTTTGGTAACCTTGGAAATATATCTTATTTTAAAAATAATATTGACCTGCAATCCTTGATATTTTGATATCTTGCCTCATCTTTTTGCAACTTTGTTCCTTGCATTCAACATTTTGCTCTTTTTCCATTAGGAAATCACATTTGAATGCAGAAATCCTTTTTCTTTTCATTATTTCAAACCCCACTTTCCTCCTTCATGCCAGAAACCTTCAAAAGATGCAGCTATCTATATCCAATAAATAGGTAGATCTAACTAGATTATGTAATATTCTGAATGCCCTGGTCAGGAATAGTAAAGCTCAAATAAATGTAAATATTATGCCTGATATTTTGTTGCTACATGAGCTGTTCCAAATGTGACAGAAACATAGAATAATTATACCTGACTGCCTGAGATGGACTTCTGTAGTTTATTCTTGCACTTCTTTGGCCATAGACATCACTGGGGATTTGGGTGTGAAAAACTACACAGTTATGCAAATGTTGCATGTTTTTGACGGGAATATATTACATTGAAACATGTATCAGCTAAAAAAGTAAAAACCTAACTAAAAGTATTCTTGTTTAACTGGTTTTTTACAGCTTTTATTAAAACAAACAAACAAACAAAAGCTGAAGTGCTTGTATTTAGTAAATATTTATTTTTTAAGAATAATTCCAAAGATGGTCAGTGTGATAGTTTGAGCCTGAGCTGATGGACAGCTCGTTTGACCAGTGGCGCTTTTCGAAATTTCCATATATAAAGGTGAAGGGAGAGGAAGTTCCTCTCTCTCTGGCGGGGGCTGGCGGCCCAGCAGGAGGAGAAGGGGGGGAAATGGCAGCCGAGGCTTTCGCTCCTGGAGCGGCCTCGAGCCCCCTCCCTCCCCCAGCCCTGGGATGCCGGCGGGACGATCTCCTCAGAGC